>JACXGK010002170.1:0-58134 GCA_016801125.1 Novumbra hubbsi | reverse complement strand
ACCCCATCTCTGATCGTGGGGCCATCTGGTGACATCGGAGGTAGACGAAGAGGACAGTTGAAGGGGGGTGCTGGTGCCAGGAAGTCTGCCCGGAGATACCACCTAAATTGTGTTTACCCTTCCCCTCCTGTGTTCCCTGTCCGCATCAGGGTCAGTGTGATAAGGCAACAGACAATAAACCAGGTCCCCCTATTCCCCCTTTGATCTCTTGACTCATGGCCCTACTCTGGAATGTACTAATTAACATTTTATCACCCCAGCATGGCTTGCTTTTTTTAAGTTCAGCTTCACTGGCCCTGTTGGTTTCTAACAGCACCCCACACATAACTAATCTTAACTACAATATCCCACACTGGAGTGAGGCTAGAGCATGATTAGGTACAGGCTCCCGGACCTAAATTGTGATTTGGGGTGAGAACGCAATAAGCGTTTAGGGACGTGCACGTAGGCACATTTTCAGTAAGTTAGTGTTACACTATTCAGGATGAATATAATGTCTTGTGCACAGTTTTATTTTTGACGTGTGACGACACGCAGGGGTACACAAAAATATACAGATTTGTTAGGGGTGACGTTCTCTTTGTGTTTCATCTCTGTAATGTTTTGTGTCTGTCAGTCCGAGTGTGTGCGTTCCTAGGGCTGTTAACTTCTGTGTGTGTAAATAGGGGCGTTTCTGGCGAGAGCGGAAAATAGGTTAATGGAGCTGTATATATGCAACACTGATTGTTGGTAAACGTTTTTTTTTTTTTCGGTAATTGGTTTGGTTTCCCTGTGCGGGAGGGATCCAATGTTTGTCAGGTAATATGTGTATTTGATCATGTTCACCGTGTTGGCGGTTCAACTGCCTAATATTTTTAGTGGGTCTGTTCGCTGACAGGTGTCCAATTAGATAAATGATTCTGACGACTTTGTTCAATTAAAATCATCAAAGTATTTAATAACTTGAGTATAATGTCCAATTCGAACATGCACGGCTCTTGTTTCGGCTGGGAACAGCTGAGAAGAAGAGACCCTTTGTTTAGTTACATTCAAATGTATAGGTCCTCATAAGGGAGCCTATTGGTCATATATCTGTTGTTCTGTGTCCGGCAGAGACCATCTTGTCTCTTCCTCCAATGCCTTAGGAGTTTCCTGTTATTAGTATTGTCCAACCTTAAGACATGTTTTCAACATAAATACCTACACATTAATACTTGTTTTGTTCTTCTCTTTAAGCAGCTTCATTTGACTATTAATAATACATTCATGATTTGGCTTCACATTCTTAAGGCACAAGCATACAATTATACACTTTGGTATTATAGCTTATTATGACACGTTGATCCATTATTTCAAAACACACCGCATGAACCGCATTCATTTCCCTTACACAAGCGTACAGCTGCCCGTGAGGGATTTTGGGTACTTTTGCATAGGTGATTTTCTATTTAGTTTGTTCTCTTGGGGTCCTCTTATCGAACACACGCCGTTTCAGCTCTGGAGAGGACCAGTAGTGGAATCTTGGTTCCACTGGGGGCGTAGTTTTGGCATTGCGCATGCCCATAGGGTGTAGCATTCATGATAACTCTGTGTCCTGGGGGGACTGGACTGACTCTGAAATACTCTGTCGATTCACGTTTCTCCATAGATACGTGGCCTGCTTCACTTTTGGTTATCTGTTTTTTTTTTTTTTGCCTCCTCCGGATATTATCTCTTAGTTGTTGGCACAACTAGCGAGATAAATAGGGGGAGAAGTCGGGGATTTTAAATTTAAGGGGATTTTAGGTATTTGGGGTAGTGTAAGAGGTGAACTTAGAGCTCAAAGTTAATCAAATATGTACACAGAAAGTTATGACGCTGATATTTTAATGTCCCAGACTGTAATTTGTTAATCTTGTTTTTGGGGATTGTAAAAATGATCAGAAGTCTAGCATGCTAATTTCAGAGTAAAAGGTATCTTACCATTTTGTTTTGGCCCAGCTAAATAAGACCTGAGTTGTTTGGAAGACTGGAAGACTGGGAGTGGAGTTTGGTATAGGTTGAATTATCACAAGTGGATGGTTCTGTTTTGGTGACTGGGTTTGAGGAATGTTGACTGAGTTTAGAGCTGTAGGAGAGTGCAGGGAGCCACCCCCTCCCACCAAGGCTGGTGCGCAGGGGGGAGAGTTCTGTAGATTAGGCTGGGGGGAGATAATTAGTTTGTTTGGAATTCCTGAGGACAGATACTAGTGACAATATCTAAATGGTACATTTCCAGTTCAAACCATGAAGAATGTTTAAAAACATTTTGTAATACAAAGCTTTACATTTAGGAAGATAATGCCAAACCCTTGAGTCAAGGTTTTAACATTGTGTTGTGCGAGTTTCCATCCTAATCTCTCAAAGGAGTCCTGAATCCTGCAACCCTGATAGACTGAACAATGAACGGCTACCGAAAGACCGTCTTGGGGTCTGTTCTGGTGATCAAGGTTTAGAGGTGTTAACTGAAACTGTAAGAAAGTCACACAGACCCTGAAGTTAGGACCCCTGGGGAGAGTCTGTAGATTAGGTTGGGGGAAGTTAATTTGATTGTTTGGAATTCTTCAGGACAGACACTAGTGACAATATCTAAATGGTAAATTCCCAGTTTAAGCCATGAAGAATGGATAGATATAAGATGGGGGTTTAAAAACATTTTGTAATACAAAGCTTTACATTCAGTAAGATAATGCCAAACCCTTCAGTCAAGTTTTTAACATTGTGTTGTGCGAGTTTCCATCCTAATCTCTCATAAAGGAGTCCTGATTCCTGCAACCCTGATAGACTGAACAATGAGGGGCTACTGCAATCATCAGATCATTCCAGGTCCAAACCATGCCCGGACCACTGAAAGACTGTCTTGGGGTTGGAATAGGACAATTGGACTCTGATCATTTCCAACACCACAATCAAGGAGAGATTAGAGGAATGGAGGAAGGCACACAGAACTACAAGACTCCTGCATTGATGACTACAACAGCCAGGAGCCATTTGACTGGACATGATGAAACCCGAGAGGAGAGGGGAGTTGTATTTTAACTTTTACAACAGTTAGATATTTGATTTGGATTTTAGCGATTCTCTGACAAAGGTTGATTACATGGGATGTTTCTTTATTTTTGTTGTACTTTTGCGAATTTTTATGTTTTGTTTGTTGCCCATTTTGATTTAATTTAAATTTAAAATGTAATTTTGTTTAACAGTATTTCGGGGGGAAATTATACCCCTACAGCAGAAAGACTAGTTTTGCTATGTATGCAATGGGAGGGATTGTGCTTATTGGGACTATATGATTACTAATGCAGGTCCTTTTTGGGAATGGAGGAGAGGGTACCCTTATAGCATTGGGTATGCCTCCAAAGTGGAAAGATTCTCCATAGTTTGGGGAGGGCTGGGCACGGCGCGTGACCCTTGTAAAAGCGATGAAATCCTACTAACCATCAAGTCTATTAAGTTTACAGATGCTGGCCATTATACACTGGGACTGGAGAGGTTGTGGACAGACACCATGGGTTCCTTTACCCTGACAGTGAGGTCCAGACCACCGGTTCCACCAACGGGACAGCCACTGGTCCCGGTAACCTCTATTTACAATGCCACTTCCCGCACAGCCAGAGAAAACCGTATGGCCCTAGACATGATCCTAGCCAGTCAGAGAGGGGTCTGTAAGATGTCTGGGGAACAGTGGATGGCAGGATCACCAAGGCCTTGAGTGGGCTAGATAGGGTATCCAGGGAAATAAAGGGGATGGCCGGAGTGGAGGAGACGGGGCTGTTCTCGTGGTTGACTGGGTGGTTTGGTGAGTACTCAGCTATGGTGGTTACTGGATTTCTGACCTTACTTGTTATGATTTTTATGTTCATATGTTTTACTGCTTGTATTATTCCCAGTTTGATTCTCTGTTTGAAGAAATCTGTTACAAATGTTGTGCAGACAGTGGGAATGATGCCTCTGTTGGGTGCTAGGTTGGACTGTGGCGATACTGAATCTGATTATCGAAGGACAATGCACCTGACGGATGCTGATTCCTGGTTTGTGGTGGGTGAGGTGAATGAGTAACTGTTTCTGATAATGGTGTTTGACCGTCTCTTTAAGGTAAGCGGGTTATAAGTTCCTGGGTGGCTGGTAGCCAATTCAGAATAAATGTGTGTTCAGGATGGTCAGAGGGATTGTGACACCCTATCGGGTGTCAAAAGGGGGAATATCAAATTTCTTATTGCCTTTGCATTTCTTAATTTTTTCTGTTTTAATTTAGGCCTGTATAGTCACGCCTAGACTGCGTGAAAAGGGGAATTATGAGGGATGGGTTAATTTAACATTTAAAAAATTTTGTGCAAATCTTTTAGTGACTAGTTTGAGCAGTAAGCTTGGGTGTCACTATATAAAACTGCAGTGGAGAAATACAGTGAAACTCATAACCACACCACAGAAGTCAAGGACAAGGATGTGGGGCCTGTTTTGGAGACAGTTAAGATAGTATATCTGCCCAGGAACAACTCAAGGACGGACAAGCGCTTAGAGGCTGGGCCCAGCCTGAGCGCCAGCGTAGGGTGTGTAAGTCTAAACCACACACGCCCTCGTCTTGGACAGGCCAACCCGGTGGTCGGAACTATCTCTGTCTAAGACTATGAAAGAAGAACAACAGGAACCCCCAATTAGTTCTCTGTTCTATCCCTGCGTGGAAATGACAGTGAAACTGTATATACGAAAATTACATTTACTACCAAATCACTACTTTGCATTTTGGAAGATGATACCCCTATTGCGGATAGACTAGCTTTCTGCTGATCTTATGATTTGGAACCAACTGACAAATTAATATTTACGTGGATGGAAGTATACCTTTAACACAAGAAGGTTTTCAATTAGACTCAGATACTTCCTATTTCCTATTGTTATTAATAATCTGAATGGATAATTAGTTTAAATTTGTTGGTAATCAGTAGTGGTACTTTCATGTGGAAACAACTTAATTATTTCTCTGACATTGGAGGAGTGATCCCATCATTCGTAATGGTTGCATTTTACTTGTAGGGTGACTAAATATTAAGGCTAAGGTGAAAATGTCAACTGAGGCAGTGTTTTTGTCTTATCTTTTCTCCTATAAGCATGGTGTTGCAAACCTCTAACTCAGGTCGATCACTGACTTTCTGTCTGACAGGAGGCAGCGCGTGAAGCTGGGGAAACATGTCTCCGATCCCCGGACCATCAGCACTGGATCCCCTCAAGGCTGTGTCCTTTCCTCTCTGCTTTTCTCCATGTACACCAACTGCTGCACCTCCAGCCATCAATTCGTCAAACTTCTGAAGTTTGTGGATGACACCACCCTCATTGGGCTCATCTCTGGTGGGGATGAGACCGCCTACAGGTTAGAGATTGACCACCTGGTGAACTGGTGCAGACAGAACAATTTGGAGCTCAATGCTCTGAAGACAGTGGGGAGGGTTGTGGATTTTAGGAAGAACCCAGCCCCACCCATCACCCTGTGTGACTCCCCAGTCACTATTGCAGAGTCCTTCCGCTTCCTGGGCATCATGATCACCCAGGACCTCAAGTGGGAGCAAAACAACACATCCATTACCAAAAAAGCGCAGCTGAGGATATTCTTTCTGCGGCAGCTGAAGAAGTTCATCCTGCCAAAGACAATGATGGTGCACTTCTACACAGCCATCATTGAGTCCATCCTAACCTCCTCCATCACCATCTGGTGCGCTGCTGCCACTGCCAGGTACAGGAGCAGACTGCAGCAAGCTATTCGATCTGCAAAGAAGATGATTGGCTGCAATCTGACATCCCTCGAGGACCTGTACACCACCAGGACCCTGAGGTGCGCTGGAAAGATTGTGGCTGATCCCTCCCACCCTGGACACAAACTGTTTTAGCCACTCCCATCTGGCAGGAGGCTAAGGTCCATTAGGACCAACACCTCCTGCCACAAAAACAGCTTCTTCCCATCGGCAGCTGGCCTCCTCAACAAGGCCTGACGATCCCCACTGACATTGACACTCTGCCCCATAACTTAACTTCTACATAATGCATTACATTAATGCACCTCTCTGGACTCCCTTCATGCACATTGCACTTTAACTTATTAAGTAAATGTTTGCACATTTTATATTTACTTTATTTACCTCATACCACGTTCTGTTTTTGTTGTCATGCACCACAGCACCAAAGAAAATTCCTTGTATGTGCAAATGTACTTGGCAATAAAGTTATTTTGATCTGATCTGATCTGATGGTATTTAAATACAGATTCAGCACCCAAAAAAGTAGAATTGACATTTATGTAAAGTCATACTTAGTTCTTGTTAGTGAACCATATGCATTTAATGACAGGGACATTGTGTATCTTCCTTAGCTCCCTAGTGTATCTGCCAGGCCCATAAAATAGCTATATTAAATTCCAGTTTTGTCTTCAGCAGGTGAAATGAATGCTCACTGAAACTTTTTTGTCACTGAAAAACAACTCTGGTTGCAGAATTTAAGGAATTTGCTTTTGTCCAGTCTCTTGCTTATGGTAGATGCATGTACTTTGACATCAACTGTAGCAACAACTGTAGGTCCCAAAATTAAATTTTAGGATTGTTGGTGAATTCTTTAAGCGTCTGCTCTTGGGCTGAACCTGGGCATTTTGGCAGTTGTTTTAAATGTTCTCCAATTCAATTTATTTTCTGGACAGTGGAATGGAAGAGGAATGGCTCACAAAGAAAGAAATGGAGAGTTCTGTAATGGCCCGGATCTAATCCTATTGAGATGATGTGGGGTGATTTGAAATGAACTGTGCATGCAAGTGGGAAAAACGTTCTTCGAGTCAATGTCAGCAACTGGTAGACAGTTATAGGAAATGTCTTATTGAGGTTATTTCAGCCAAAGGGGGCAAAACCAGCTATTAGGGCATAGGGTGTCCTTATTTATTCCTCAGTAGGTGAATGGCATCTTTGTAAATATTTTGTTAAATAAATTATATCATTGTTGATATGTCAATGTTTTTGTTTCAATTACATAACCTTAATCTATAGATATCATTTGAATGAAGATCAAATATTGATATGTCCTAATTGTTTAGAAAATAATTAATGATTTCATAAGGTGTCCTAATTCTTTCACATGACTGTATATCATTATTTACTATAATGAAAAGCGCTATAAAAGTTGAATAAAATATTATTATTACACTACACTGTGCCCACACATTATAATTTAATTTTTCAACAAGAAGACACAAGTGCTAACATATAAGTTCTGATTTTGACCAATCATCTTGTAAAGTTGCTTGTTATTACCAGAGGTTGAAAGCCATAAAAAAAGATTGCAAATGACTAATTACAAAACTAATGTGGCTTTTGCAATATCAGATAAGGTAAATCATGTTAATGTCATGTGAATAATTAACTGCAAAAATACTTAGAAACTAGTGTTGGATGGCAAACTGGCTTATCCCGATGCTTAGTTGCCATTTTTGGAAATGCATTTATGTATTATTTTAATTGCTCTACAGTGAACAATAGTCTTTCTGTCTTAAAAAAATACTGATAACTAATGCATGCAAACAAACCTTAATCTCTCTAGTTGCAAATTGCTAAAGTAAAGGGAGCTATGTTAAATAAAATGACTGGTTTATCACGCTCTTTGAGAATGTAATTCATTTCAAGATTCCATTGATCATTTGGTGTATCAATGTCTACCGTTTCACTTGTTGTTACTCAAAGAAACTAACTAACTATCCCATTTCGACTGGGGCAAGAATAAATCAGGAATGAAGAGTCTGGTAAATGCATGCAATAATTTAGCAAATTAACCTTGTTTACTCTTCTAAACCCCATTAACAGTCCACATGACTCAGTGATAATGTGGCTCTTCATTGGAGGGAGCTCACAAAACATTACAGAATGCACACTTTGCATAACAATTGGACCCAATTTCTGTAACAGACAATACAACATGTGACTAATATAATAGCTGTCATTAAAATTTAATTGATAGGGTCTGTAATGAATTGGTTTAGTTCCAGGTCACATCACAAATCTGGTGAGGTGATAACTGTCTATCATCTGGCCACCGGAAATAGATCAGCAAGTTTTACATAATTTTCATATTCTTAGTAAATGTGTGTGCTTTAATAGGAAACATATTCTACATAGGGCAGCTGACGGGACATGATAATAATATAGTTTGATTAACAAAAAATAAAAATAAAATATTTAAAACTTTTGTGTTCTATTTATTTTCAGTAAGCAACTGTTTCAGTAAGGCACTGTCCAAGATTTAACTGAAACAAGTGTTGTGAAATTGTCTGATATTTAACATAATTGTAAATATTTAGGGGCAGTGACAGATTACAGTGAGAGAAGCTTCATGAAATACTCAATGTCTATTTTGATAGCTGTGCTTATTAGCTACTATTACATCTATTTTAGATGGTAGATAGATGGTAGTTTTCAGTTATTAGTAATAAATCAGTAATAAATGATCAGTAATCTCATTCTCATTATCTATTATAAATTATGATAAAGCATATTTGCTACTTAGCTTACTTATTAACATTTAAGTCATTTAGCAGACGCTCTTATCCAGAGTGATATATAGTAGCAAATAATAATATTACTGCAACTATACTGGTGGGGAAAGATATTCAATGGATAATACATTTCCAGTGGTTTGCCCCTATTCTTAAAATAACATGAATGATAGAACCCAACCTATTATAACATAGGGGATTGAATCAAAATTTATTGTAGTCAGCAAAGGAGTTCCTCAGCATTTGATTCTGGGCCTTTTATTATTAATTCTGTACATTAATGAAATCTTTGACAAATAATAATAATACAAATAGTAATGTCATGCTGATGACACAGTGCTGTATGCTGTTGTACCATTCATAGCTCAATGTCCATACCTAACATAATATACAGTTGCCCTGTATGACATTTTAGCATCTCTGTTCTGTTTATTTATGTATCACCACATATTGATCTCACCTCTCTAATTTACACCCCAGTAAATTGTAAGTAGAACGTTATGTTGTCTTGTACTGTTATGCCTTTGGTTAGGTCATCAATGCAAATGAAAATTTATTCTATATCATTTTAATTTTAAATTTGAAGATCATATTTAATTAGAACTGCGGTCAGTACTTAATTAATAATAATATAATTTAAATGAAAAACTGATTCATGAAAAAAATGCTTTCTTATAATATTGTAATTATTATTATAATTATTGAAAAACATTGTAATCGACAACGTTTACTCCCTTTTTCTCCTTGTTTTGTATGTTTTCTAATTATATTGGGTGAATATTTGACATTGATTTCCTGTGTAAAATTTGCATTTTACATATTTACATTTACATATATTTATTTTTCCAGTAAATTATTTCATGTTCAGAAAGATGACGATATTGATATTTATTGTCATAGGCAATTATTTAAGCAATTATACAGTATTTAAAACTATGATCAAGTCGTGATTGCATTGGCTCAATTACAAAAAAGCCCATTCTCACCTGTCTCCCGTCATTAAGTCAATGAGCTATAACTCAGAAGAAGGTGGCGTAAGTGTTAATTTTGTGCGTCACATGGTTAAGGTGATTAGACCAAAGGTGGGTGAATGGGCATTTTCCTTGAAAGTTGACATTTCTTCAAAGGAAACACCATACCCCACTGTTCCACCACCCTGTTTGAATTTGGTATAAAAACTGCACTGCTGACCCGTAAGCAACAGATCACCTGATTTCCTTTGCAAGAAACATCTCTAGACCCACAAGTTCTTCAGTCACTGAGACTGAGGACCTGAGCAAGACTAGAGCAACAGACAGAGCAGAACAAAGACATGTTGATGGACTGCAGCATTGGTGCGGATACATTTATTATTTTTTTCTTTATGAAATATTTGAATGGCCAGGTCTTAATTCAACAATCCCTGTTCAATCCAAATTATTAATTGGTTTTATCAATTGTATTTTAGATGTATATATGGCTGCGGCCTCCATTTTTGTTGTATTGTTAATAATTGTTATTGATACAACATTGAATCAATGACACAAAATGTATTCCGCAGATCAAGATTATTCACATATGGGTGCTAGAACCATGGGTCGCAGGAAGAGAACTAGCTTCACCAAGGTGCACCTTGAGCTTCTGCGGGTGGCTTTTGACGTTGATCCCTACCCAGGCATTGCCGTGAGGGAAAGCCTTTCCCAGGCCACTGGCCTACCAGAATCCCGTATTCAGGTGAGTTTGTAGAATGCACGCATGTGGAGTTGGACTCCTTCAGACTTGCATGTCTTTCCTAATGTCAGTGGGAAAAACATAGTTTCATCTTTCTGCTGCAGGTTTGGTTTCAGAACAGGAGGGCCAGAACCCTGAAGCACAGGGGCCATAGATACTCCCCGCAGCCAGAGTCAGCTTACCCTATCCGTACTCAATATCTACATACACAGCCATTCTCCACACTCCTCCAGGACACCAAAGACATGGCCCACCAGATTGAAATAGAGGAAGTCCCTCATTACAAGCTTCCAAGCAGCATCCATATGCAGAATGAGGGAGAGGAGAACTGCTTCAGCAACCCTCCCTCTTGCCCTTCACCCTTCTGCCGATCTTCGGGGGATGCAGGATACAGCAGCCCTTCCTTTAATGCAGGATTAAGACATGGCAGGCTCCATGGAATCAGTTCTCCAGGTGCTTGGCCAGAAGATCCAGGGTGGAACATTTCCCAAGAGCTGACACTCCGCTCCTGGCACGAGTCCCAGGCCTTCCACTACCCTTCACTGTCTGGACTTCATCCACACTATGCTGATGGTGGACACCAGTCCGTTGGTGCCAGCAACATTTATGATACATTTTCCAGTTGCCCTGCCACACCTGACTCAGCTTGTTGGGAGATTGAGAACCATTCTCCCACAGATCATGGTTCCCTGTACATTGAAGTATTGGATAAGTATTCAAGTACCTCAGGACATTTTGAGTCCATGCAAGAGACCCCACTACCTGAACTGTCTTTCGAGTGTGTAGAAGACATTTTTGTGGAGATCGAGAAGGAGTTGTGTTCAGTGGCAGGACTGGTGAACACTGCTACCATATTCTAAGTCTTCAAGGGACTAGAGTTACCAACACGTATGTTTGTCTTGTAGTCTCAGGGAACATCCACCTTCTATAGACATTTTCTAGGACTGTTTTAATGAAACATTGAACTAACATTTAAATTATGTTGATGTATTAATAATCAACCCCAGAATGTGATTAGAAACCAGAAGCATGAAAGTAAACCTTAATGTATTAACCATAAAATCGTACATAATTAATGAACATATCAACTGTGCAGAAGTAGCCTTAAGTAGGCTATTTTACTTAATATAATAGTTAGGCTTAAGACATGTATTTATTTATTTAAAATGTATTTAACCAGGCAAGTGTTTTTTATAGCTGGGTTTAAGAAATCCACCAACCTATTTATTTATTTAAAATGTACTTTTTTAATCAATTGTATTTAATTAAATAAACACGTATTGCATATAAACTGATGTGACCATTCTATTTGACAAGGAAACAGGACAAACAATATCAGTCATATGTATAGCAATTGGCATGTGACTCTCGTTTATTTTAGGATAAACCTTTTAAATCACTCTTTGTTATTGATAATGGTAGTTTTGATAACCTATGTATTTTTTGCTGCTATTAGAACAGTAAAATAAAGGACTGATTAGCATGCGGAACGTTTTAACTGGATGTTTTCTACACGTATGGAATACTTGTTGGCGTCACTTCCGGATCTTTACTGGACACGTGAGAAACATTGTTCGTAGTGAGTATCTACTGTACTTATGTAGTTACCTGGTTGTTGTGGTCATCCGGATGAATTAAACGAATACATTTTGTGAACTGACGGACAGTGGGTGACATTAGTTACTTAACAGGTAATACGGCTTTATTCTATTTATCCCCGAAATATACGATGCATTTAATGTACGATAATCACGCTGTAACCAACACGTGCTAAATTTGATAACCAGCTGGGCAGAGATGCGCGTAATGTAAAAATATCCAGGATTAATTACCAACAGGAAGATAACGACATACTGTTCGTTGAATGGGCCTGATAACGTTGTTAGTGTTTTATAGGTTACTTCAATATTTAATCGGTAATGTAAAGGACATGTTGTTTAATCAGTCTTCTTCCGACCCGTAATACAAACCCTCTGTATGTTCAGGTCCATCCGATATTTGGCTCAGGCATTTTATTCAACCTCCTGCTGCTGAAAATTTGCGTTAACTGCCTACCTCAGGGACGGAAAACTTTCGATCTATGCTTGCTAGATTTATTTGATCAGATCCCCTTAACTGAAGAAACAAGTCTGTAACGTATTATTTTATAGAGACAACTTGTATCAAGTTGAAGCAGCTGCTACTTTCTTGTATTTTGTATGGCAACAAATAATCGGTGTTTTTAAATAAAGACAAGGCTACTGATTTTGTTTGTTTAGATATCCCAAAAATGGAAGGGAAGGAGTCGAATATGGAACAGAAGCGTCACTTAAAGAAACAGAGTGGGCCGAAAGCAGAGAGGAAAAAGATCAGGAAGCAACTGGGAACCCAAGCTGGAGATGATGAACGCAAAAGGAACCCCAAAGCATTTGCTGTCCAGTCAGCTGTGCGGATGGCCAAAACCTTCCACAGGTCAGCAGGATACATATACATGCCCCATGTACCCTATTATATTTACGTTTTAGCCATTTAGCAGATATTTTTATCAACACTACAGTGGGCTGGAACGTTTAGTTTATGCATTCATTATAAGGGTCGGTGTCATAATAGTACATTTTATCCAAATAGCTTGTAGTACTTTTTAAGTCATCATTTTTTTTTTTACATAGTATTTAATTTGTTGCACCTCTTCATCCATGGAAAAGCTTTTAGCAGATTTCACAGTAGTCTTTAAACAACCCTCAGTCAAACTTTTCTCTTGTGTTAGCAGTCAGAAAAACAAAAACTAAAAAATTGTGGAAACGGTCAGTATATGTATCTTTCCATTGCTAGTTAATGTCTCACTTTACATTTTCATCAATACACTTTTCTCATCATTGTGGTGAAATGCTACACATTTTTACATGGCTGTCTAATTGATCAGATATTTCAAAATGTATATTTATGGTCAGACAATGAATTAGTCAGGTATGCCAGTGGCCTGGTAATCACCACACTATAAAAAAAATTCCTGGTTGGAAATGTAGGTATGTTTGCAAGAGGAACATCTTTTTAATCAAGATCACCTCCTCTTTTAGATCAAATATGACCAGCCACCTAGAAAATTGCCATAAATCCATAAACTGAAAATATTCAGCAATTCCAAAGACAGTGTGGAGGAGGCTTCACAACAAGTGCAAAGATGTTTTTTCTTCTTCTACTAGAGCACAGGATCTAAAGGCCAAGAAACATCACATACCACTTGTGGACCGCACACCTCTGGAGCCTCCACCGATAGTGGTGGTGGTGGTAGGACCCCCCAAGGTGGGAAAGAGCACCTTGATCCGCTGCTTGATCAAAAACTTCACACGACAGAAACTTGGGGACATCTGTGGACCTGTGACCATTGTTTCTGGTGAGCTGAGTAACCTCTTAGAGGATCAGAATGACACTTTAAAAGGATTTATTTTGGCAAAAATTCAATTAATAAATGGGAAACAAACTCAAACAATCTATTTCTGCTCTTAGGGATTTATGTTTTAAATTTTTCTGTCATGAAGAAGTACTATTTTCATTATCAATCTATTTATTATGAAATTATTTTTATTTTGCCTATTTGCTTAATTTACATTTCATTTTTGTTACAATAAATTGTCAAAGGAATGTATTACTTTAGTGGACATGTTTATTGGAATGGCCAAAGTCAGTATTTAGACCACTTGGGTTCTGTTTTCTAATCGGGACTTTAGTAGGCCTCTCTGTAGGAGTAATGTTTTAATGTTGCCGCCACTCACAAACTTGCATAATTGATGTATTCGACTCGAGGAGATTGGATAGTTTGCAAAATTGGTCTGCTACTGTGTACTCAGTATCTTTACACCTAATTGATCTAGTTCAGCTATTCGTTCTTTTAGTTATTTTGATTACACATCTGATTTGTAATTTGTTCAACATTAGTTGTTTTTAAATGTGCTTTCTATATAAATTGACATTTAACCTCTTTTCTTCCCTATGTTTTAATACTGCTCCATTACTTTTTTCCAGGAAAAAAGCGGCGTCTTACCTTCCTTGAGTGTAACAATGACATCACTACAATGATTGACTTGGCCAAGGTTGCTGACCTGGTAAGTGTTTAAGTATTCTGCATAGTGGAGTGTGTAAAAGCATCTCCCGGTGCTGTGACTGACGGATCAATAACTAAAGGAATTATTTTGTTGTATTGTTTTATTGCTCAAAGTGGCATGAACCGTTTTTCTGCTAAGGGGGTGACTACTCATGGTTGCTGGGTACATTGATTTGATGTAGGGTACATTTCTTTAATTAAAATCTGAAATGGGAATCAACATTTTGTGTTGTTTGTTCCATCTGGTTACTTCTTTATTCAATAGTAGGTTAACATCTGATAACATTAGTTGCTAAAATTATCTAACAGGGGGCACATACTTTATCACAACACGTTCCCTTCCTGCCAACATATATAGTGAACTTTAATGCTCTCAGTCTTTTAAAACACTGTATGGATCTTGGATCCACCAGGTGCTGATGCTTATTGACGCCAGCTTCGGCTTTGAGATGGAGACCTTTGAGTTCCTCAACATCTGCCAGGTGCATGGCTTCCCGCGAATCATGGGAGTTCTCACCCACCTTGACTCATTTCGCAACAACAAAGCTCTGCGAAAGACCAAGAAGCGACTCAAGCATCGCTTCTGGACTGAAGTCTACCAGGTAAATATAATTAGGAACTTGAAATTTGCCTTGTAGCTTAGCACCTTGAGTGATAGATATCTTAATTTTTGGCAATGGGTTATTTGTATTTACAAAGATATGATTGATATGACTATAAAGACTGGCCAACTCCACTAATTTATATATATTTAGATTAGATTCAACTTTATTGTCATTGAACAGTTACGGGTACAGAACAACGAAATGCATTTAGCATCCAACCAGAAGTGCAAAAAAGTTGTGCAGGAATGTTTTGAGAGGCAGTGTGTCAGTATACAGGTGCTCCAGTGTATGGGCCTATAAATGAAGCACAGTGTGCAAATGGCATGGTTAAGTAATGTGCAGTTGTGCAATGTGCAGTTGGCAGTACAAATGGAATGCATTAGTGCAAGGGTAAGGCGCACCCACCTGTCATATAATTCCAAAACCATACAGATGTCCAAAAACGTTTTTTAAAAAGTTGCTAAAGCATAGAATGTTTCCAGGAGTACAATGGGCTCTATCTTTGTGAAACTACCGAAAGGTCCTTGTATATTACAGTGGGGGTATCCCCCCCCCCCAATGATTCATGACACAATCCCCTGTCAAAATCTAAAGAGCACCAGCAAATTAACAACAATATCATCAAAGTATGCTTATTAGATATGTTCTCTATATTCATGTTCTCTAACCATGATGTTCAAGTTGCTCCACTCATAATATTCTTCACCTTATGTAAAGTATAAGTTAAATACTAATTAGGTTTTGTTTTTCCCCATGTTGTTATTCCACTATGCAAATCTGCAAAAAAAAAATCATAAGTAATGTTCCACCACAAATTCATTTTGAAGGCAAAGTCTAAAAACCAGAAGTTTTATTGTTGCGGCCAATTCTCGAATGTTGCCAGTTTGACACTAATCTATTGCAGCCTATTGTAGTTGTCCAGTTGTGACTAGTGATGTACGAATTATGAATGATTCGTTCTTTTTTAATGATTCTTTTAAGTGAACTGGGTGTACTGAATCACTGCTCTTAAGAATTAAATCATTGAATCACTTTTGCTCAAGAGAATCACAGAGCAATAAGCCATTTTGAAGTCACAATGGAAACTCTCATCTACAATGCTTTAACCCATTTCGGATGTCACGGAATAACTATAATTTCAAAAATATTTGTGGGGCCTCAACTTGATTACAAGTTTTATCGGATCTGAAATGTAGCCTATATCTGAGACGACCTTTATCCCTGAACTTCCTATCCAAATCTCCCACAGAAAGCAACAGTTTAAATCACCCCTCACACGAAGACGGCCACGATGGATCATACGATTGCAAATAATATCTTTGAAATGTATTCATAACAGTCCTAACTACCAAGCTTCGTAACATAAAAGCATCTGATCACATCTCCATTGACAGTTTTATAAAATAGGTTACTGCGAGTTTTGCCAGTTTTGTAGAACCTTAAACCACACATCCTGTGACAAGCGATGAACTCTCAAATCACCTGTCTTCAACTAACTGAATGTATAGCCGTTCTGAATGTTGTTTATTAAGTTTCAGAATATTTTCTTCTGAAATAATTTCAGATATAGTGGTATTTTATAACACTGATCCAAGAAACGTTACACTAAACTGACTTGGGATCCGACAGTCAAATACATAGCCTTATATTGTACCTGAACCAGTCGGATAACGGCTCGGATCTTGCATAAGCAGATTTCGGATGTGTCTGTGTTAGTTTTAACATGTATGACACATGCCGAGCTATCATCTTTAAGTTAATGAACATTTTTAAATGGCTCTCATTTAAGCTTTCAGAACTACCATTTTGCCAATTCTGAAACCGGTGGTGTTCCTGTAGTAAGAACTAGAGTACCTGAGACTCTGCAGGAAACAAGTATGAATCATTGCAGCCTAAGATGTACATGCTCCTTAACTACAGAAAACAAACATGCTCAGTGTTTTTTTTTTTTTTAATAACGTTTTTCATTGCTGTTGTATATGGCGGTCTATTACATTTGCTTTTGATATTATTTTCTTTAGACTGAATATTTTGGTAATTATTGAAGCGCAATGTAGTGATATGTTTTGTTAGCACAATTATTCCCATTTCTGAATATCGTAACTTTAGACATTCAAGTTAATTAACTGTCAAATTCCCAGTGAGCATTCCACAATCCCTCTGTTTTCTTCCAGGGTGCAAAACTTTTTTATTTGTCTGGTATGGTATACAGCGAGTACCAAACCCAGGAGATCAAGAATCTGGGCCGCTTCATTTCTGTCATGAAGTTCCGCCCACTGGTGTGGCAGCAGTCTCACCCTTACGTGGTGGCCGACCGGTGAGTGTCATCGTTTTCAACAACTTGAATACCCAGTGAAAGGGAAGAAAACCAGGAGTATTCCAGTACTCTGAAGCGTTGTCAAAATAATGCAGTTCTGAAAGCTGTCTCAAGTGGTTAGCACTCATGCTTCCACAATGGAAGACCATCGCATCGTTCTCACTCAGTTGTTATTTTTCAACTGTTCCCAATTTAACACAGCATGGAGGATTTGACAGACCCGGAGATGGTGAGGGTCGATCCCAAGTGTGACCGCACAGTGTCTCTTTATGGCTACCTGAGAGGGACATTCTTGAAGAATAAAGGCCAGGTCCATATCCCAGGTTAGTTCACTCACACTTGGATTTGTGTTTATTTTTTATTTTTTAAAACTGAGTTGTAGTGAACATTACTTGAGTACAAGGGGGAGCTGGTGGGGTTTTTAAAAGCAATGATTCTGATGGCTTAATTGCTTAAACATGGGATACCTTTGTTTTAAATGCGTGCTGGCACATCCTGCAGGTGTGGGGGACTTTGCAGTGGCTGATGTTAGCTTCCTGCCAGACCCCTGCGCTCTACCGGAGGTCCAAAAGAAGAGGGCGCTGAATGAAAAGGAGCGGCTGCTCTACGCTCCCATGGCCGGTGTCGGGGGAGTCGTATATGATAAGGATGCCGTCTACATTGACCTGCCCGGCGGCCACATCAATCAGGAGCAGGTCAGATCAAACCCAACATTACATGAGTAATAATATCTACAGTGGGGAGAACAAGTATTTGATACACTGCCGATTTTGCAGGCTTTCCTACCTACAAAGCATGTAGAGGTCTGTAATTTTTTATCATAGGTACACGTCAACTGTGAGACACAGGAAAAAAATTCAGACAATCACATTGTATGATTTTTGAGTAATTACTTTGCATTTTATTGCATGACTGTTTCTTTCTCTTTAACCTCCCTATCATATAATAGACTAAAGTACTTACTGACATCAAGGCAGTCTATGTTCTGTGCTCCAAGGTTTAGTAATATTGCAAAACAATGTTCTCAAGTAGAACCTGAAAGCAACTGGACTATACAAAACAAACATTGCAATGCATAATTCTGTCCTCTTAACAGAATTCAAATGTAGTTAAGAAAGTATTAAGCCTTCAGTTTTTATTGTAGTTCATTTTTCTGAAAAGAGCTCTGTGTTAGTCAAGCTGATTAAATGTGAGTATTTAATTTGGACAATGTAGACATTCTGTTGAGTAGGCCTATGACTTTATTTATTGAACACATTTTGCTTTTTTTAAAATGTTGCTGTGATGTCGAAGCATTGTTTTCCATTGAAACTTATTCTCTGGTAATAATCACAATCTATTGTGTAGTTTGCACTGTCACAAATTGTCAAGCACATTTTAGCCATTGAAAATCATGTCTCCCCTAGACTCTGTTCATTCAACATTTAAGTGCTTTACTATACAGCACAACAACATTCTTTGCCATTTATGATCAGGGACGTGAACCAGGGGCAGGGATGTGAACCTACAGTGCGTCCGGAAAGTATTCACAGCCCTCTACTGCTTCCACAATACAGACGTATTCCAAAATTGATTGAATTAATTTTTCCCCTCAAAATTAAATGTAATACCCTAGGGCCTTAGTCAGGGATGTGACAGAGAACCCGATGGTCACTCTGACAGAGCTCCGGCATTGCTCTGTGAAAAGAGGGAACATTCTGGAAGGACAATTATCTCTGTAGCACTCCACCAATCCACTCCTCAGTAAAAGGCACATGACAGCCTGCCTGGAGTTTGCCAAAAGATACCTGAAGGACTCTCGGAACATGAGAAACAAAGTTCTCTGGTCTGATGAAATTATAACATATGGTTTGGCTTCGGGACAACTCTGGTAATGTCCTTGAGTGGCCCAGCCAGAGCCCAGACTTGAACCCGATTGAACATCTCTAGAGAGATATGAAACTGTACTGACGCTCCCCATCTTACCTGATGGTGCTTGAGAGGTCCTGCAAAGAAGAATGGGAGAAAATGCCCAAAATAGGTGTGCCAAGCTTTTTGACTTGCTGCTGTAATTGCTGCCAAAGGTGCTTCAACAAAGTATTGAGCAAAGGTTGTGAATACTTGTATGTGTTTATATTTTCATCTTAATTTTTAGTCAAAAATATGTATTTTTTTGTAAAAATATGAAACTATTTTCACTTTGTGATTATGGGGTATTGTGTGTAGAATTCTGAGGAAAAATATTCATTGAATCCCTTGTGGAATAAGGCTGTAACATTACAAAATGTGGAAACAATTAAGCGCTGTGAATACTTTCCGGATGCACTGTATATTGGCGATTTAGGTAGTGTTAGTTGGTATAATCTGTTATTTCTGATGCATGCCCATCAGGAGGACGTCCGTCCCACCACAGAGTTGGTCCAGTCCCTAATCGGCACTCACACGACATTGGATGCCAAAATGGCCGCCAGCAGAGTTTCTCTGTTCTCAGGAGCGACTGCCTTGACCTCAGTTGAGGTGGAAGAGGGGTGAGTGCATCAGGATGTTTTGCAGTGATTTTGGGGAAATTACACCAGTTGTGTAATACTTTTGTGGCCTCTTTGACAGAAAAACGAGAGCCATAAACATAATTTTCAAACAAGTTAAAAAGTACTGTTCCCTTTGTAGTTTAATGAATGATAACAGCAGCAAAATAAATACAGAAGTTTGCAAAAGCATTTGGCAACCCAAAGTATAAGAAAATGCCACCAGACTAAAGCATACTGCCAATGCAACCTATGAGCTTAACAAGGAAATAAGTAGAAGTTGCTGAAACTCTCCAAAACAAGCAGCAGCTGCAGTAAAGTGAGTGCAGTAATGGCTTGGCAAAGCATCTAAGGATGATACCAATATTATGGTGAAGTCAATTGGTCACAAACAGATTTGTGAGTAAATCCTAGCTTTCATACTTTTTGTTGTCCCAATACTTATGTTCCTATGACTGATGTTTATTGTTGTTGTTTAAACTTGTTTAAAATGTGTTAAAACAACCAGAAGTATACTTGCCTCATTCATATTTTTATTGTATTTCCATAAGCCTTAAGTACAGCAAAAATAGTGCTATAGTTAACCAGGGATTTTAGTTTGTTGCCCATGTATATTTGAATACCTGAAATTAATTTAGTATTCAGGTACTTGTGTATTCTGTTTTGACCCCTTTTTTGTTTTTTACATAAATGTATTTTTTGGGTTTAAATAAATCGATCTGAATATTATTTGTACTGTTAAAATTCCAACATTTTATTTACTTTTTTTTCCAAAACTTTCAGTGTTTTGGTTAACCAAATTGTATTCAAATGATAACACAATGATAACAAGTCATGTCTGTTATTGACATAATGACGCACTTGATGTTAACCTTGTTAACTAACTTAGAATTTTTCAAAATGTCTAAATGAAAGCATTGAATTGCCCTTTTGTGCATACAATTATTTTTTAATGGAAATTACCAATGAATTGCAATTTATACTATGAGGCCGTTATTGTTTGCATAACACATGAATGTTGTGTAAATTAAAATTTCAGAGTGAACTACTTAACCATAATCTGTTATCATTAAGTAGGCCTATTTCGTAAGCAGTACTTTATTATTATTATTATTACTCCATGTTTTAATTTAATTCAGGTAAAAGTGTTAACGGATTAAGTGCTCCCCCCAATCAAAACTCAGTACTTAATAAATAAGAGACTCTTCCGCTCAGGCCATGTTCGTTTTCTGAAAGTAATTTAACATGTGGAGTAGTTTAATAATTATAGAGGGATTTTAACAATGTTGAAGGAATAGTAGTAACATAAATAAATACTTATTTCTTCAATCATCCATATGTCAGTAATGTAAAATGATGGAAAAAGACAAATGTAAAAAAAAAAGAAAAAAAAGAATTACATTTAGATTACTTGTATTCTTGCATATATTACTTTTAGAAACTGTGAGGTAATGTGACAGGACAAAATACATATTTTGATGATTATTAGTGTTTTAATGCCTAATGATTAATTACAATTATCATTTATATCTTTGTCGGGTCTCCATCTTGTTCCACAGGCTGATGTTGGGTCCACAGGAGAACCTGGTCTGGGACCCTGAGACGCAGAGAGAGAGGAGAAAGGCTGTCTTTATTGAAGATGACGATAATAGTGAGGGTAGCAGTGAAGAAGATGATGAGGAAAAAGATGACGAGGAAGAGGATGACCAGGAAGAGGAGGAGGAGGAAGGAAAAATAGCCGGGTTGAAGAAAGTAGTGAAGGATATAGCAAAGCTGAAAGAGAAGCAAGAGCCGGTGACTGCCCCTCGAGTGAAGAGACAGAAGGTTGTGGAAGAGAGAAAAGCAGAGAGCAAGTCAGTGGTTGAAGTACCTGTCTTTGCGGACAGTGAGGACGAGCTGGAAATGAGCGAGGGGGAGGTTGGGCAGGAGAGTGAAGAGGAGAGCTTTGATGAGGAGGAAGAAGAAGCTGCATTGAAAAAAGGTACCATGAAACCAGGGGACTCTGGTCATTGCTCTGAGGAGGAGGTAGAAGAGGAGGATTCAGTAGAGGAGGATAATTGTGAAACCCAGTTCTTAGCCAAAGGCAATAAGTCAAACACCCTTTCCAAAATGGAAGATGAAGATGTCACTGCTGAGCCTTGCTATGAAAGTGAAGGTAACATTTCATTGCTAGTTTTGGTACAAAGTACAGAATTTAGCTTAATGTTTTGTTACAAAAATGTTTCGATGTAATCTTGTTCCGGAATTATTTCATTTGACTGTCACAATCTATTTTTAGGTTTAGTTTGTCTTTTTGAGCCACAATGTTCAAATTATCCTGTTTTTATTCCAGCCCTTGTTTTTCTGATTACTTTGGTAAATCTGTTAGTGTTGAAACTCTATTTAAATGATGATTGACTCATCTGTCCCATCCAATTGTTTCAGATTTGCGGAAGCCGTTGGCTACAACTCAACTTAATAACAATGTTATTATTTTTCAGGTGCGCTGATGTGGAAGGAGGGTCTGCAACAGAAAGCATCGGAGGCATTTTTGCGGCAACAGCGAAACACCCCCAACCTGCGCAAACTGGTTTATGGCACAGGTAACATGTCCATCTGGGTTTCGTTAACAAAGAGGTCCTGACATGGTTGTGCATTTTGTGTGCATTTTTAAGCAAATTCAATTGTTCGCCCCCTAGTGGTCGGTGTCCCCCCCAGCAGCCGGTTTCGTCAGAGCCCCTGAGTGACTGCTCATGTCGCATATGCCTAGAACTGGCCCAGATGATCAGATTGCTTACGTTTGTGCTTTTTTGTTTTTTTTATTTACTGTTTTATCTTCAGTGGCTGAGGATGACAGTGATGGGGAGGATGGGGAGGAGCTTGGAGGATTGTTTCGAGTCAGCCGCCCTGAAAAGGGCACGAAACAATGTGCCGATGGCATGGACTGCTCCCGTTTTGGCCCAGATGCGGCTCACAACTGGGACCTGGAAGAGGTAAAAGGGGCCTTCAAATATACAAAACTATCTTATGTTGCAGTTCTTTGACCCATTTCACTTTGCTGTTTTCTTATCTCTTCCTTTGGGACCATGTTAGTTCACTGTGAAATGCAAGTGTGAGAAGGCCTACAGTACAGAAATACATTATTTAACAAACTTGACGGTGCTATAGATGGAGGCATTACATTCATTCTTAGTCAGGGTGTGGTCATTTGCATAATTTTAATCATGCAGTTTGGTAATCGAATTTCATAAATGTAAGGATGAAGTATATTCTTTGTATTCACAAATTTTGGGATCCTCAGACATTGGACTTGATACGTGACTGCTTTGTGACTGGGAAATGGGAAGATGATCAAGATGCTGCCACATTGCTTAAGCAGGACGGTAAGGAATTGCAGCTTTGAAAACTGAAATTTATGTTTAACTTCAAAATGACTATGTAAGTCATTTTCTGCTGAAATTGAGAGATATTTTTTTTTAAATAAGCCATTCACAGTAATCAAAAGTGTGATTTTAAAAATAGGACTATGACTCAAATCTCTATATTGACTCAAAACACACTGTTACGTCCTCCTTTTTATAAGGAGGCGCAACGCCATGCTGTGCGTGAACACCTGTGTGAAATAATAGAAATAAGATGTGGGGTCGTGAGGTGCAAGGGAGGAGACAACAACAAACTAACGGTACCGGGCAGGGGATTTATTGTTCCACACAAAACAACACGGTAATGGGGAAAGGGGCTGGGCGGTACCAAGCAAAAAACTTAAAATCAGAAAACCCCCTAACCAAACTTGCCAAACAAAATAATAACTTCCCTTGCTACTCAAAGAAATACAGGGGGTGGTCCGCCCAGGTCTTACCTAGTGTGCATAGACAATCAACACCTACGGGAAATGTATGCCAGCGGGCCTCTTGCCTACACACTCCCAGGGTGCGGTCCCCTTCCCCCTTGGGAACAAACAAAAATACACCAGGGTCAAAACTACAGAGACTAACATACAACTTAAACAGAACAGGTACCACAAATAAACCACCAAACCAAAACCCCAACTAACTAACAACCTAACTAATCCAATCAAGCTCCGGCCAACAAACAAGCACCAAACAGGAAACAACAGCCACACACAGATTGAAAGACAGAGATCATTGAACAAAAAGAGATCTGATGGAGGGTTGTTATACTGCTGATGGAAGGACGTGATTGGTTGATGGGACAGGAACCAGCTGAACAGAATAACGGGAGGGAGATGAACTTGATTGATGGCACTTGTGCAGACAAAGGGGAACAAACAGCAACACATACAAACACACATCAACACAGACGTTTGGATCATAACATATAACGGGATGTAACACACACCCTCTGGACTGTCCTGTAGAATGATAAGGATTGAGTGACCATGGAATTAGGGGTTATTAACCCTGAACTAAGGTTTTGTGTAATTAGTCAGTTGTTTAAAGTTCCATGTTAATACATGTTTAGAGAGAATGAGGATTGAAAATTAACTAATGAGCTCATGTTTTTCTTCTGCAAAGCCAAGTCTATTGACCACAAGTCCCTTCCACTGCAGAATTGTTCATCATATACATAGTTGTTGACATATGGCTTATTATCGACTTGCTGGCATTCTTGTTCTGTGTATTGCCAACTTTGTGAAGTTCCTGAAAATAAGACTCCCTTGGCAACTATATACTTTTATAGTTTGGTATTTTTACATGTATATGTTTTGCCTTTACTTTATATTTGCTACTGCTTGTAACCAGAGTCCATTGCTGTGTAACATCAAAGTGCAGAAGCCCATAGGGCCCTGGCATGCATTTGATTGGTTATGGCACACCGGTTTGTGCGTTTCATTCCGGGCCTAAACAGTGTCTTCCATCCTCTTATATAGAAGCAGCAAGCTTTTGAAATGGTTCTTCCCCAATTTATATGATTTCCAAATGCTGTGACAGCAAATATTTTTCACTCCATAGTCCCAGAGCTATATATAGGTATATCAAATACACACTTTCTGTTTCAACACTTTGCTAACACGCTGTCTTTTTAGAGGAGTTATACGGCGACTTTGAAGATTTGGAGACCGGGGAAGTTCACAAGGAGAATGCTGGCAAGCAAGATCAAGCCAAGGAAGAAAGTGAGGATGAGGAGGAAGAGGGGGAGTCACTCCTAAAGTTGGATGAGGACGTGACCCAGAAGAAAAAGCGTCTGGATAAGAAACGCCGGCTAAAGGAGCGCTTCGACATGGAGTATGACGATGGCGATGCAACTTACTTTGATGACCTTAAGGAGGAGATGCAGAAACAGGCGGAGGTGAGGGGTCATGGGTATTTTTGTAATTTATTTTTAGGAATATAATGAGTCATTACACACAAAGTGAAACATCTTTCAATCTTGATGATTACGACACGCAACCTCAATCATGGGGAAGACTGCTGACTTGACAGTTGTCCAGAAGACACTCAATGACACCCTCAATAGGTCGGTATGCCTCAGAAGGTCATCTCTAAAAGATCTGGCTGTTCGCTGAGTACTATATAAAAGCAGTCATGGAAATTTCCCTGGAAGGGAAAAGTGTGGTAGAAAAAGTTGCGCAAACAACAGGGATGACCGCAACGCACAGACATGTCCAGGAAATTTGCTACTAGTGTCTCATTCCTAGTGTCAAGCCACTCTTGAAACAGAGATAACATCAGCAGCGTCTTACCAGGGCGAAGGAGGAAAATAACTGGACTTTACTGTTGCTCAGTGGTCCAAAGTACTCTTCATTTGGAAATCAAGTTGCCGGAGTCTCGAGGAAGACTGGAGAGGCTCAGAATCCAAGTTGCTTCAAGTCCAGTGTGAACTTTCCACAGTCAGTGATGATTTTGGTGTGCCTTGTGCAGATGGCTGATGTTGTTCCACTGTCACTTATCAATTCCAGAGTCAACGTTGCTGATTACCAGGAGATTTCCTTTTCCACCACTGTGCCATAATGACTGGTATCTGGTTTGCCACCTGGGGTATTTCTGTGCTTGATTGGCCAGCCAACTCGCCTGACCTAAACCCCAAAGAGAAGCAATGGGGTATTGTCAAGATTTAAATGAGATAAACCAGACCCAACAACACAGATGAGCTGAAGCCTGCTATGACAGCAACATGGGCTTCCATAACACCTCAACAGTGCCACAGGCTGATTGCCTCCATGCCATACCGCATTGGAGAAGTAATTTGTGCCAAAGGAGCCCCAATCATGTATTGAGTGCAAAAATTAACACGCTTAGGAAAACTTTGCAGGTGTTTTGAGTTCATTAGCTGATTAGAGCTTTTCTCAGGTCCACACTTCTATGTTAGGCATTTTCTATTGTAATATTTAAGATACTGGATTACTGGAAGCCGTAAACATCGAGATTGAAGCAAAAAATGCTTGAAATGTTTCACCACATGTGTAATGTATATAGAATATGTGAATGTGTCACATTTTGACTTTAATTTCTGAGGGAAAATTTACTTTTCCAGAATATTATTATTATAATATTTTTTTTGATGCACCTGTATGTGACTAGCCGGGAGTGTTGCCACCTAGTCTCTTCTTTGCAGTCTGGCGAGAGTAACAATGTACTAGCAAAGTGGTCAGTGTCCGTCCCTTGTTCATCAGGATCAATGCAGAGAACAAAAAAATGATGGTTTAATCTGTTTTTAACTGTTAAACAGTTTAGCCACTGACTCATAAAGTATATTCAGGAGGTATTGTATGGGTCCCATGCACAATTCAACCCTGCATCCCTGGTGCAGTTAGTGCTATGTTATGAGGCATTAATTTCAACACGATCTCTAAACCTGTCTCTTCCCAGATGAACCGGGCTGAGTTTGAGGATGTGGATGATGAGATGCGTGTCCAGTACGAGGGCTTTCGGCCAGGGATGTATGTCCGCCTGGAGATTCCTTCCCTGCCCTGTGAGTTTGTCACCAACTTTGATCCACACTATCCCATCATCTTAGGAGCTCTGGGTGCCAGCGAGGGGAATGTTGGTTACCTGCAGGTGAGTGAAGGGTTATAAAGGCTGTACAGCTTGATGGTAAAGTCTTTTTTTAAGGCTTTTGTATTTTTTTTTATATTTAAAAGTTTCTCAGCTAAGCTTCTTAATGGCTTAATGCATTTTAATACCAGGCCTAATGGCCTTAAAGGCATTTTTACCAAGATTGCTTTTGTTTAATTTTTTTTAATAAAAAATGAAATAAAAAAGCAATAGGTGAATAACATACATTATTTGAATGTTCTTGAATTTGTGTTCATTAATTATTCATCTTTTATTTGTATCATTTATGATTACTTATTAGGACACCAAACTTGGATGTAAAAATTGTTGAAGACAATTGGGAATATAATAATAATAAGTGAAACACTTTCCCAATGCGTTATGGTTCTTTACTGTTCCAGATGCGATTGAAAAAGCACAGATGGCATAACCGGATCCTGAAGACACGTGACCCCCTCATCCTGTCCCTTGGCTGGCGTCGCTTCCAAACAATCCCGCTTTACCACATTGAGGACCACAATGGGCGACACCGGCTTCTCAAATACACACCGCAGCACATGCATTGTGGCGCCACCATCTGGGGTGAGAGCAGTAATGCAGCTGTACATTTTGGCACCTCTTTACCTGTTCATCTTATTGCCGGATTGCAAAGTTCACCAGCTAAATGTGGGGCATATTTAAATATACACAATTCTTCAAGAAGAAAATGAATAACAAAATTGCAACTTTGTGAAGCACACCACATAAAGTTTATGTTGAGGCTGGGTCACGGAGCTATTAAATATTAGGACATTAAGTAGCTATACTGTAAAGTGTCTAACTAGCCCTGTCAGTCAGCTTTGACCTCCATGTTTGGCATTGGCTGTTGTGTTTTTTCCCAACTGTTCCCCGTGACACGCAAGTTGATTTGAAAAAGTGCTAATTGTCTGACTTCTTTTGTAGAGGACACATATGTACTAGTAATTTGCGATCATCCTTATGTACGATTTGTAATTGTGAACAAATGATTATTGCTTTTACATATAATCTTTGTTATTATTATATTTTGATGGAACCAAGTCAGATGTACAATTTCTGTAAAACTGCTCAATACTGAATTGTTAGAATATAGGTACATTCATAATTCTGTCCCCAGGCCCCATCACACCTCAGGGCACTGGTTTTCTGGCGGTGCAGTCAGTTGCTGGATCTAAGGTAAGTGCTTTTCTCATTTGAGTAATCCTCCCCCCTGCCATTTGGATTATATGGGTTGGGGCGTCTTGCTTTTTTATCTTCATACTTACTGTTAAAGATGGTGGTGATTTTCTGGTGGTGTTTTCATTCCTCTGTTTTGTTCACCATAGCACAGCTACTTAATGTACTAATTACTAATGTTAGCAATGATACATTTGTGTTGCCAATTTTGAGAACAAGGAAATTGTTTAAAAAAAACATGCCCATGTGATGTTCTGTGCCTGGTTTAACTAATTCTAATTACATTCAAACACAAAGTGTTTTGCGTTTGTTTGCTTTGTGCCAGCAGAACCCAGTGCAACCATAATAACTAGAGCAACAGATAGCATTGGTGAACAGAACGTTCACATTTATCCCCCTTATATCTGCCAACAAACATTTACCATTAGACTTTTTTCCAATTTTAGTATATGTTTGACAAGCAAATTCATGCTTCTTCATTGTTTGCCTAGTGTATAACATGCAGGCAACTGTAGAGTATTGATGTTTTGTAGTTTTTGTATATGTCATTGAGGCGGCACCTAAATGAAGCATATGGCCTTTGTAGTCAACAAATCTCAACCCAATTTAACACATATAGGAGATTTGGTCTGACAACATAGAAACACCAAATGAGGAATATTGTTTGGAAGAATGCTGTTTCGTTATCTTCAAATTAAAAGGGCAGGCCTTCATCACTTCCATATAACTTTTACATAAAAAATATCTAATTTGAATTTGTTAAACTGTGTGCAATTACTAGAGCTACAAACGTTTGAAAACTTTGCTTGGAGAATTCCGAATCTGGAATTCCCGATATTATTTTGCTGTCCTTGCACACTATGGGTTCTTTCTCGTGCTATCTTTTGTTAAAGTTTTCTTTCTCTTGCAGTCCAGTTTCCGCATTGCAGCTACTGGAGTTGTCCTTGATCTGGACAAATCTGTGACCATAGTCAAAAAGCTTAAGCTGATTGGCTACCCATACAAGATCTACAAGAACACATCCTTTATTAAGGTAGGATGCATCTCAGCACTACCATCTTTCCATATATCAAAATATCTACATTTTGAAATATATGTTTTTTCTGTATTTGTCGAAAATACTTTGTTAGTAATGCTCAAATGCGTTTATGTCTTCCCCCTATGATGAAACCGGAGAGGAGACCATTGGTCTATGTGTTTACATTTGTGCGTGGTGACATCACACTTAATCTCACAAACTATTAGCCTGATTTTGACAACTTTTGGTGAATTATGCGTTTTGCAATAGAGCAAAACTTGTCCAGACAATGCTGTAACAACAGAAAATGCTGGCTTTGCGGGTCACGTTTCACAGCCTGTTGATGTCATGATATTCGGTACACAATTCCTTATAAGGAAGGAGTTTGCCTCAGACTTATAAGTTCAGCCATTTTCTTTTTGTGAGAAATGCATCCCTGGATTTTATTTTGTTTTAATTTTACATGTTGCATCTACGTCTGCTGGCTGAAGTCAAGGCTGTTGCCCCATCTTCGTTTGAGAGACACATGTGAATGGTTCTGACAGTTTTGGCAGCTGCCAAACCTTTGTGTAGCCGTTGGATTATACACCTACTTTGAAGCTCTCCATGCTGCATTTGATGCACTTGAAAAAGGCTATTTTTACAATTCTCATTGACCTAGATCAGCCCAACAACTGAGCGAATTGTTGAAAACTCTTTACATCTGTGTTATACCCAGGGTATGTTCAACACTGTGCTGGAAGTGGCGAAATTTGAGGGGGCTTCCATCCGAACAGTCAGTGGGGTCAGAGGTCAAATTAAGAAGGCCCTGTCTACTCCTGCAGGAGCATACAGGGCCACATTCGAAGACAGGCTGCTGATGAGTGGTGAGTAAAATTCTCCCTAAATCAACCCTTAGCCCTGTACTTGCTCTTCAGATGTGCTCATTTGTAGGATTATATGCTAATGTAAAAAGTCCTTTGAGTACTAGGTTATCAGTTAGTTTTTCAGAATGCCAAACCTTATACAATTTGACAAATGCATGTACTGCCGGCCACAGGTGTCTGCTATTGATGTAGTTGCACAATTCATTAAACCTTCTATGACCATTGTTATGTTATTCGCTAGGAGTTTAGTCTACTTTTTCTGATGACTATGCCCCATAGTAGCTGTTTATGTTTTGTCCGTTACTTGTTATGTCAGTAACATGTCTCCTTGTTGTGCCTGTTTCTGCGTTTGCGAACTGCGTTGCGGGGATTCCTCACTAGCTAGCAGTGTTTACTAATCTGTTAGGCTTCTAACTAGGGCTGAGACTAACGATTATTTTGATAATCGATTAATCTGACAATAATTTTCTCGATTATTCGGGGGAAAAGCCACAACACTTTTTAATAACTAAATATGACCCTAAAATCAGGGTATTTTTGTGTAAAAGTGTACTTTAAAAAGTGCAAAAGCCACAAGTTTTACTAATATAATTTTTTATTTTGCCATTTGTTGCATTTAATAAAACAAACACTTGCCCACAGTTTTTAGCAGCTAAATAAATATCAAAAAAGATAATGAAAAATAATTCTACACATTTAAAAAATGAAAAGCCACAACACTTTTTAATAACTAAATATGACCCTAAAATCAGGGTATTTTTGTGTAAAAGTGTACTTAAAAAAGTGCAAAAGCCACAAGTTTTACTAATATAATTTTTTATTTTGCCATTTGTTGCATTTAATAAAACAAACACTTGTCCACAGTTTTTAGCAGCTAAATAAATATCAAAAAAGATAATGAAAAATAATTCTACACATTTAAAAAATGTTCCTCACATTATTAACAAAATGTAACAAAACATTGTCCGGTTTTTAAACAATAAATATCCAAAATATAAATAAGCAAAACAAAATATTGAGTGTTACTAACACTTTGTTCACGTTATGAAATGATGACACAAACATGTTTGTAATAATATAGCTGCAGAACATTTAAAATAATTAACAAACATAAAATGTTACTGTTTGATACAGAATGCAGAAGAGGAAAACCTTCACTGTTCAGGGTTGTTCGTACAAACATGTTTCTTATTCACTCCTCTCATGTCTCCTCAACAAATTCCCTCATGGTCACCTGTTTCTTTCTGAAACAGAAAACACCTTTTTATTATGCAAAGAGAAGTAATTGTGTGACTCATTATTTGCCTTGTTATTATGATCATTGCTGATGGCATGTTGCCAACCATGATTAATAAAAAAAAATCTAAATCATATCAATGTGTTAAAACGTAATATTAATTCAACATATTTTATCACAGACATGTTGTTCAAAAACATTGAAAATATGTAATAAAATAGACTGTAAAAAGCATGTAAACTTAGTAGAAACTCGGTAGAAACGGATACAAGTTAATTGTAGTAGACAAATTATAGAACGGAACTGGAAACGCAGGATGGCTTAATTAAAAGCGTAAAGACTATCTGAAACCCACTAGTGACTAAAAAACTATATTTTACTGCTGCTGTTATTAACTGCCTTTAGGTTTTTGTGCTTCACTTTCTTCACCCCCTTTTTATTTGTGGTAGCGTACATTTAATTAATCAATATGTCGCGAATGAGCTGATTGCACAACCGAGACATGTATAGCTATAGCGTGACTGTCATAATGTTCGTAAATAAAGCAGTTTACACAATAGCATTAAATACAAAAAGATACACACATTTTACATCGTCAATAAATGAGGATAAACATTGTTTTTGCTTACCCGGCACCTGCATCCGTGACACCGTGTTCTCTTCATGTGCTCATGCATCGCTGTGGTAATTTCATGCCACTCAAGTTCCGCTTTGCATAACTTGCAGCCTACCATCTTCTTTGCCGCATTAAATTTAAAATACTCCCATGCCTTAGAGGAATTGGTGCGTACAGCTCTCTGCCATTTCATGTGAGACTGTTTTTTAAAAGTGACGTCATCAGTGAACGCTTCATGACCAGACCAACTAATCGATCATGATAAATGTTAACAACGATTGTCAAAATTTATTAAAATCGATTTGATCGATTAGTTAGTTGTTGCAGCCCTACTCTGAACACGCTAGCTAACCTCTGGTTAAAATTCTAAATTGAGAGTGAGTTGATTTCCATCATCTGACTTCTCTCCTGACCCAACACGTTGACAAGCACCCTCCCCATTCCCACTGCATGATTACTGGCTGGCTCCACAGCTTCTCCCTGAAGGTATTTTCTCCCTGGTTTTTGTACTGGCACCCTGGTCTCCAACAATTTGCCATTACCTGTGCCCCAGCTAACTCTCACACTGAGTAAGTTTGCACTCTCTTTTTTCTTGCTGGGCTGGCGATAATGTGCTTTACAATGTTTTTGACTACCGGCTCTGGCTCTAGCTGGTGCAGGCTGGGTTGGTTTGTCACGTCATGGTGTGGCCAAATTTACACTAATGATATTGTTGCCAGGTATCTGCCATCTTTACTCCCCCCTGATCCTTTAGACACGTCACTCAGCCCTGGACTACTATGGATTTCTCTTCCAGTCTTTACTTTATACAAATACTACTCTACCTTCACTCTGGAAACCATTAATAACAAGTATCGCCTTTCTTCAGAGTTAATTATGCGTGCCTGCTCACTAGGCATCCTACGCCGACCTATATTCATTGAGGGTGGTGTCGCAAATGGTCTGTCATCGCTAACACTAGTAACTACATAATATTTTACCGGTCTTACTTTTGCCCCCGTCCATATCCATCATGTAACACTTGTAACAACATAATATCTCTCTGGTCATACTCCTGCCCCCATCCATGTCCGTCATCTCAACCTCAAACCTCAGATTTTCTAATTAACCGGTCTCCCTCAACTACATGGCCCTACAATTTTTTTCCCCCACATGCTCAACACCTTGATTTACATCTGAGCTACATGCCATGATGCAGGCGGGCTGCTGTTGTATTAAGGACAAGATCACACGCATTAATTCATCTTTGGGTAATCCTTCTCCTTAAACCCATTCTTCCACTACCAGCTACCTATTATCTCCCCCCCGTTATACAAACCCACCTGTGTACATTTACCCGGCCGATCATAAAAGAACCTAGTCAGGACCCCACCAATTTTAATAACTTTAACCCACAAAGGAACTGTGGCCTCCCAACTGCAATGTAACCACCTATTTGAGCCTCTTCAATCAGGCCTCCAACCACCCCACAGTACCAAAACTTTGCTCCTCAAAGTTGTCAATGACCACTTCATCCCTGCTGATGCTAGTGCCCTCAACATCCTTATTTTCCTCAACCCGAGTGTTGTGTTTGACAAAGTTATCATCAGATCCTCCTCACCAGTCTCAAGGCTCTGGGTGTTGAGGGAACATTATACCATAGCACCAAATCTCTCACCAACCCACCTCTGACCCATATCAAATCCTGCCTGTCAACAATAAAAACATGGAGCAAACAGTCAAATCCACATGTTTTCACTTCCACAATATTGCCAAGCTGAAGTCTAGCCCCTGTCCATTCCCTTCCCCTAGCCCTAGTCCTAAACCCTAACTCATTACCTGTCTCTACTTATTGCCCCCGCCCTTTGATTTCCCCCAGCCCCTGCCCTTTGCTTTCCCCCAGCCCCTGCCATTTCCGTTTGTGCAGTGCCTTGTTTTAGTTTTTTACTTTGCTACTGTGTATTATCTCCCTCAGATGTTTGTTTTGTAAATGTTGTAAAGAATCTTTGGGTCCCAGAAAATGCCATATAAGTTCAGTTTATTGTTATTATGTGTAAATATCTGTCATTACTTCTGTTGGTGTGTAGATATTGCTTCTTTGGTAATCATTGTGCATGTGTGTGTGTGTGTGTGTGTGTGTGTCTGTAGACATTGTGTTCTTGCGCTCCTGGTACCCAGTGTCAGTCCCACACCTCTACAACCCTGTGACGTCCCTGCTGATGCCAGTTGGTCAGAAAGACAGCTGGATGGGTATGAGGACAGTGGGCCAGCTCAAGTATGACCTGGGGATCCGCAACAAGCCCAATGCAGACTCTCTCTACAAGGTAAGACCAGGCAGACTACATAACACCCAGAATATACTTATATGGCTGAAGTATTGGGCCACACCCCTTAATTGTAAATCAGGTGTTTGCTTTAAGTTACATTGACACAGGTGTATAAAATCAAGCACCTAGACATGCGGTCTGCCTTTACAAACATTTTTGAAAGAATGAGTCATTCTAAAGAGCTCATTGATTTTGAGCGTGGTACTGTAATAGGGTCCCAATGTTGCAAGTCAGTTTGTGAAATTTTCCCTCATTAAAGTGGCAGACCATGTAAAGTTACAGTTAAGTTTGATGCAGGAGGGATAATGCAATGGGGTTGTTTTTCTGGGGTTGGCCACTAAAGGGATGCATGACTGTGCCCCAGTACGCAAAGCAAGTTTCATAAAGGCATGGTTGGATAGGTTTGGTTTGGTGTGGTGTGGCCCGCACCAAGCCCTGACCTCAACCCTATTTAACACCTTTGGGATGAACTAGAACAGAGATTGCGAGCCAGGCCCAATCATCCAACCTCACCAAATGCTCTTCTGGAAGAATGGGCTTTCCATCAACTGTTCTGCTGACCTGACGACTGCTGGAACATCTTACCAGTGACCAAAATGTTGCTTTATAAATCCTTCAGCCGGGTAGGAGAGAATTTTTCACACTGTCCCCAAGCAAGGCAGTTAACCCTGACCCCTGTTCGGAGGGGGTGGGTTGGATGTGGAAGCCAAATCTATGTAGGATCTTGAATGCGAACTGACATGGCTTTCCCTTTCTTGCAAACATGACTTAATTCTAAACCCTTAATGTATCCCTAGCAAGGTTGCATATCAACAGATCATTGAACGTTTGACCATCTCTGATTTTATCATTCATCTATAGCAGATGTCAACTGGTTAAATATCGTGTAATACTGATTAGCTGTAATACACGCTATTTCTCCTGTTTACGTATCTTTTCTTGTTGCAGACAACATGAAACACCAGATTCTGTTGGCCTGGTAAAGTTCTGAATGTCTGACCTAAAGCTTGACCCTTTATCCTCTACGTTGGCAGCCAGTGATCAGGGCGCCACGCTACTTCAACAAATTGCAGATCCCCCGGGAGCTACAGAAGGCTCTGCCCTTCAAAAGCAAGCCCAAACAAGATAAGCCAAAGGGTAAGATTCCCAAGGACCTCCAGAGGCCTGCTGTTATCCGGGAGCCCCACGAGAGAAAGGTAAGGGTCTCCTCCTTAATCAATCATCACCGAAGTTAATTAGTCTATGGAAAGCGAATGAATCTCATCTACGCACGATTAGACTGAGGTGTTTGTCTGAAGTGTTTATAGCTTATGAGTACGTATGCTGTGAAATAGAAGTATTTTGTTTTTAAAGGGGGATGACATTAAGTTAATATTTGCTGTCTGTATGAACACTGTCACTTAGGGAGAGCAGGATCGAGCTAGCCCAAGTGGTTACCCCCAGATTCTATCATATTTATAGACTGCTCATGTGCTTAATGCACAAGCTGTTTTTGGAGAAACTGTTAGAAAATGGCACATTTAAAACAAGCAACATTTTTTTTTAATGAAAATATATACGGTATGTACCAAAATGTAGGACTGGAGTTCAACTGCTGAACCCCATTCAAACCTCCAGTATAAGAACAGTAGGGACTCATTTTGAAATTAGGGCTGGCAGGCAGTTGGAGCACATGACCAGAAAGCTTGTGCCAGATAGAATCTCTGAGCCAGCAAAATAAATGTTTTTCTCTAATCCTGATCAAGGCAGTAAAACCTAATTGCTACTAGGTCGTGGTCGGTAATTTCATGAATGAAATGTGTTCTCAGTCATACTTGCCTCATAAAACAAATAAATAAAATCCAGGTTCAGCATTCAACAAATAAGGCTTTTAAGATTTATAGAATATCTTTCGATGCTGGATGGTTACAAGGACATACAGCCTTGTTGCTTCTCCTGTAATGTTCATGCGTGTATGCTAACACGTACACACATTTTATTCATTTATTTTTTTAATTTTATGTAAATGCACATGTCTTGTCCACTAGGTGGCGGCGCTGCTCAATGCACTGAGCACGGTGTACAACTACAAGAGCAAGAAGGCCCAAATAGCAAAGCGCGCCAAGCACAAGGACTTTCTGCAGCAGCAGGATAAGGCAGAGGAAGACAAGCTCAAGAGGCAGAAGGAGGCTAAGAAGAAGCTTTACCGTATGATGGGCCAAAAGGAAAAGAAACGGCAACGGTCCAGCCTGAAAGGAGGGCCGCAGGATGACTGATTTATAAACCTATATGACTCTTAAAGGAACCAGTAAAATGGAATAAATCTTAAGATTAGTATGTTGGTCCGAAGTGGAGTTGTCTGAAGTTGCCACTTGGGTTAGTTAGGGATTTTCCCCATTAATGGATACTGTTTTGGTTAGGGGAGGCGAAGTGTATTCTAGATCAATTTTGTGGTAACTTCACACGTGTCAGCAGTACAGGGGTGTGAATGCACACTGAGATTGTGCAAGAAATATTGGACAGTGGATATTTAGCCTGGTTGTATATGTGTAACCCCAGGTATAGACCTCTTTTTGATTGACAGTGGTTCCATAAGGAACTAAAAACATCTGTATACTGGTCATATATTGACCACTTGTCTTGTTGGTTAAATGAAAATTGTTTATCTTCAGATTTGTATTTTCTTTCCATTGTAAGGGACAACTTAGTCTGGTTTTATGTTAATAATCCACTCGGTTTTCTATGTCACCGAGTATCATGCGATGGATGACTACAATACAGTATGAAAATGTTTAAGCTTGTTGTGATATGATTCACAGAGCTTTATTTCTAACATGAAGTAATGCTGGCACAGTTGATTTTCGGTTCCAAAAAGATAGATTCAGCAATTGTTTTACCCAAAATGTTCATGTCCTCTTTAACGCGTGATGACAGTACAACAGAATTTTACTCTGTGAGAAGAGTAACAACCAAAAAAGTGATTTTTTACTGATTGTTCAAACAACCCTGTTCTGACCAATATTTTTACAAATGTTTGTATATATTTTTACCTCATTTCGAGTAGTTCAGTATCTTCCGCTTCAGCAATTGTGGGATCATTTACAGGCTCAAACTGGCTCTAACCAGAATAGAAAGAGTGGGAGGCCCAAGTGCGCAGCTAAGCAAGAGCACAAATTCATTGGTCTTGTTTAAAAGAAGGAATGTCACAAGTCCTCAACTGGCAGCTTCTCTAAATAGTCTTTACACAACACCTTTCTCAATGTCTCAACAGCAAAGATGCAAGTCCAGGATGCTGGCTAAAGAAAAAGCCATATCGCATTCAAGAGAAAAGTCACTGGACAAAAGAAGATTGGAAATGAATGAATGGACAGACAAATCAAAGTTTGAGATGTTCGGATCACAAAAAATAACTAATAAGATGCAGACCAAATTAAAAGATGCAAGAGTGCTTGACGCCATAGGGTCAAGCATGATAGAGGCAATGTAATGGTCTAGGGGTGCTTGAAGAAGGAATGCTGTTACTCAATTTTTCAACGCCTTGCGATACTTTGTGGATAGTGCTTGAATGCAGCCAATTTCTTCCTAAAACAGGACAGTGACCCAAAGCAGAGCTCCAAACTAAGTATCAACTATTTCGCAAAGGAGTCCGCGTCTATTCTTTCTTTAATGAAGTGGCAAGCATAGTCACTGTATCTAAACCCTAGTGACCTGTTGTGAGAGCAGCTTGACCATATGGTATTTAAGTATTGTAGGCCGTGTGAGTCACAGCAGCATAAGATGTACAAGTACAGTACTTTTCACATTTCCATTGGCAGACGCTTGGGCGGACATGTCAGATGACATGGCAACCAACCCGCTTTGGCAGGCAACATATCAGGTGGCATTATGGAAACAGGCTTTGGCAGACAACATGTCAGGTGGCGTTATCGAAGCTCACACATTTGAATGGGCCATCTACATATTTGTAAAAAAACGCTGTTTAAAAACCTTGATGAAGGAAATGTATTAAAGATCAAAATCTTTTGTGTACTTTGTGTAATTCGTTACACAACCAAATTAAGTAACAACGGTCAATGGCAACCAAAATTGCCAAATGATTGAGGGCTGGATTTAAACACAAGCCTAAGATCAAAGCAAAAAATTGAAATCACTGGCTGTTCCAACTTTCAATTCATCACGGCCAATCATAATATGACTTACTAGTGCGTTTGTCCCCAACATGCCTGTATGCACTCCCGACAAAGATCTGGGCATGCTCCTGATGAGACGGCGGATGATGTCTGAGGGGATCTCCTCTTGTTTCCCATTGTTTCCGTAATCACTGGTTCAATCGGGTTGAAACGATAATTCCATGTGGGAAAATTGTTTAAATATGAGTAAGCCAATAACATAATAATACTATCTGTACACTGCTGAAACTATTGTTAACTGAAAGCAGCAGAGGGAGCAGTTATTAGACAATAGTAATATATTTTGAGTAACTGTCATAGTGAAGAGAAAGTTAAGAAGAAAAATGGCCGGTTTAATGTATGTGGCTTAAAGATTAATGCATGGGCATGCATGTCTCCCACTGGTACAACCTCACTTCTATTTGTTGGTTATGTAACTCAATCAGCAATTTGACTGCTCCAACAAAAGCAGACAAGCAAGTGCGTGCCAAACTCATTTCGTGATTCCTCACACAGGATCCTTCATTAAAAGTATTCTGAATCTAGGCCTTCTAGTGCTTCAATACACATTTCAAATGTATTATGTTTCCCATTTATCATACACAGCTTTAGATTCAACTTATACGGCCAACAAAATCAGAAATAGGCTATGCTGTCACAATTATTCACAATTTGGTTGATCACATACACCGTTAACTCCACAAAGATCAGCAGACTATAAAAATGTATATTTGATTGGGTAGTAGCATGGAAAGTGTTTGATTGTAATTTAACCACATTATCCATTACAGTCATCAGAGCATAATACCAATATTTAGCATGTCATATTGCAACTCAAATGTAACAAATGGCTCTCAATTTAAAAATTGTAATCTAATGTTACATAACAGGATTGCCAGATTCCTTCCCCAATTGGCGCCAGAGCTGTGAAACGGTGTAAAAAAAAGAGCTAGAAATCCAATGCAAACCTGCAAATGGAATCAAAATCCATTCATAAATTATGTCCCCAGTATTATTTTTTATACATAGGATTACATGCAAACCACTTTGGGGACCTCAAAGTTGGCCTATTGAATAATTAGCCTTCAAAACATATCCAAAGAAAATATTTATTGTGTACTGAGGAGACTGTTTACTGTGTAATAGAAGCCATTATGGCAATTCTAGTCTAAGACCAAATACTCTTTCTAGCTAACTTTAGTTAAGAATGAGAGAACTCATTTGCACAATTAACAGTTTGATAAAGATATACTTGCAAGGGGAGCCTAAATCCCTTTCACCAAAATGATAGGGAAGTATCTCCAAAGAATTATCGTTACAGTCAATGCTTTTCTATACTGATTGGGTGGAGACAAAACATTTGCATATTCATACTATGCAAATAAAACATAATCCTATCCTAAATGGCAAATTGACCCTTCTTCCTTTATGGGTAAAGGGGCTTGTAAATTGCCACATTCCGATAGATCTAAGAACAATACAGCGATAGCGAGAACCGATGGTCAAATGGTAACAGAACTCAAAATACAGATACAGTGGGCGGAACAAGTATTTGATACACTGCCAATTTTGCTGGTTTTCCTACTTACAAATCATGTAGAACTCTGTAATTTTTATCATAGGTACACTTCAACTGTGAGAGACGGAATGAGGAAGGTGAGGGATCAGCCCAGAACTACACGGCAGGACCTGGTCAATGACCTGAAGATAGCTGGGACCACAGTCTCAAAGAAAACCATTAGTAACACACTACGCCGTCATGGATTAAAATCCTGCAGTGCACGCAAGGTCCCCTTGCTCAAGCCAGTGCATGTCCAGGCCTGTCTGAAGTTTGCCAATGACCATCTGGATGATCCAAAGGAGGAATGGGAGAAGGTCATGTGGTCTGATGAGACAAAAATAGAGCTTTTTGGTCTAAACTTCACTCGCCGTGTTTGAAGGAAGAAGAAGGATGAGTACAACCCCAAGAACACCATTCCAACCGTGAAGCATGGAGGTGGAAACATCATTCTTTGGGGATGCTTTTCTGCAAAGGGGACAGGACGACTGCACCGCATTGAGGGGAGGATGGATGGGGCCATGTATCGCGAGTTCTTGGCCAACAACCTCCTTCCCTCAGTAAGAGCATTGAAGATGGGTCGTGGCTGGGTCTTCCAGCGTGACAACAACCCGAAACACACAGCCAGCAAGCAAGGAGTGGCTCCGTAAGAAGCATCTCAAGGTCTTGGAGTGGCCTAGCCAGTCTCCAGACCTGAACCCAATAGAATATCTTTGGAGGGAGCTGAAAGTCCGTATTGCCCAGCGACAGCCCCGAAACCTGAAGCATCTGGAGAATGCCTGTATGGAGGAGTGGGCCAAAATCCCTGCTGCAGGGTGTGCAAACCTGGTCAAGAACTACAGGAAATGTATGATCTCTGTAATTGCAAACAAAGGTTTCTGTACCAAATATTTAAGTTCTGCTTTTCTGATGTATCAAATACTTATGTCATGCAATAAAATGCAAATTAATTACTTAAAGATCATACAATGTGATTTTCTGGATTTTTGTTTTAGATTCCGTCTCTCACAGTTGATGTGTACCTATGATAAAAAATACAGAGCTCTACATGATTTGTAAGTAGGAAAACCTGCAAAATTGGCAGTGTATCAATAAATACTTGTTCTCCCCACTGTAGGTGTCATCTTCAAACAACAACAAGGGGTTTGTTCTTCGAACGTTGCTAACTACATCTGCGATAAAATCATCGCGCTAACTATGATCCGGCTTATTTGGTTCTTCGAACACAACTGTTGGTGAGGATTAGTATAGCTGGATTTAGTTATCTGGGATAATGTATCGATAGTAGAAACATTGATCAGCAACGCTGCAATTGGCTGCTCACCATGGCCCAAATGCGTGCCCAGTTTTTTCTGTAACAGAACAAGAGCTTTTGCTGGAAGGTTACATGGAATTTGAAGTTAATTAAATTATCAGGGAACACCTCAAAATCTGCAAAAGCCTAGTTGCAGACAAATTAAATGCATAAGTGGTGACCATGTTTGATGTTTTTATTACATTATTATATTTTAGTATTTTAACTATTTCATCACTGCTTTGTTCATCTCTAATGTCTAAGCCACCACAGGACCTATTAGAACTTGGGAACAAGTAAAAGTGAAATACAAGAATATTCTACAAAATGGTAATCATTGCTAGTTATACTTTTTGTAGTCTCTTTTATGATCTGTTTGTTTCTAACAGCAACCCAAAAAAAACAGGTGGTGGTCCTGCATCCCCACGTTATACCCCAGCAGAAGAGCTGGCCGTTGGGTTGAATGAGAACCGACCCATTATGGAGGGCATCCCTGGGGGCAGCTCTTACTTAGAACCACATCCAGGCACCAGGAGCTGCAACACAGTCATTACAGGTAAATGAGCTTTCAGTTGTGTCAGTACAGTGTAAAATGTGTTGCTGCATTCTTTAGCATTGCTGCAGTATATTCCGAATGGCTGTTAGTAATTTAAACCATGTTAACTTGATTAGTGATTAATTTAAATTTAAAGTGAACAATTAACTCAGATTACATATGACACTTTTTACAGTGGTTCATTCTAATAGTGTTTTCCCCCTTTTTTATGCAGTTTTACATGATACATCAACACTTTTACCTGTTCCCAGTGCCCGCCCTCAACCTATGTTAACCAATTAGGGGTAATATTTGTGTAAACTTACAGAACAAAGCTTCTCAAGTGTCTCTTAAAGCCACGTACTCAATACAAAATGGAGGATGTAAGGGCGTGTAATCTATCCCCAAGATATATGACGTCAGGACATGTAATTGATATACAAAAATATATGGTTTAACCTATATGTTTACAAACATATATATATATATGCATGCTAACATTATGCAAATAACTTTATTTCTGCATTAATCAGTAGGGCACATGGATAGGCATAATACAAATTATCCTCTTCACCACGTTCAGATAATGTGCATAAATGTGACTGACAATTCTTATGTCATTGACAGATCCAGGCCAGTTTGCCTCCATCTACGAGAGTATAGTAGGTCAATGGTATATCTTTTTGAAACATTCCTTTTTTTTTTATTGTATTTGATGACATTAGTAATCTGGAATTCTAATAGTAATTCACCCGCACATTTATACTGTGAACCCTCTTTCGGTTCACCAAATCCCCTTCATTAGGGCACGGTGGGACCTTGATGGGGATGTGTGTGCAGTCTATGGCACCTATAACAGTAGGGAAGCCTGGGGAACACAAGTCAGCCTTATTGGCATGGTCATGATGGCCTGAACTTCCTTAACTATTTTTTATGTACATGCTATGGCGTAATAATTCACAGCCTGGGGCGTCAAGTGGCTTGGAAATACCACAAAAGCCCCAAAAACTGCTTAAACGCCAGGTACACTTTGCGAATGGCAGCACTTTTCCCAAAGTTCTCAGCATCTCCGACTGTGTAAAGGAAAGTGCCACTCACAAAGAATCACAGGGCAATACACACAGTTTAAGCTGTGGTTAAAGCCCGAATCCGAGTTGAACATTTAACATGTGGTTCTAACAAGTTCACTATGTAAAGTAGTCCCTCACGAGAAAACCGATATCTCTTATAAAGTAAAATATGACGCTGCGCTAAAGGATGCTGTCTATCACTCTACATGCAATTCATTCTAAAACTCTGCAAATTTTCCTTGCACCTTCTGCAACTCGTTGCTCTTGTAAAAGAGACTTCCTGTATCACCTAATCATAAAATATATTGCTGCTCTCAAGCAGGCTGAAATTTACGGACATGTTGCTATAACAGCAAATCTAGGATGAGTGTCGAAGAACCCAACAATCCAAGATCATGACAAATCAAGATAATGACAAATCGTCAACAATCACTGGAGTAGCGAGCTTTGAAGAACAGACCCTAGAACTTTATCTCCAATGTCTAGCCCTCCTGTTATCTTTGGGGTCAATTTGACCCGATTCAACGTTAAACATCTTTAAATACACGGTAACATAATTTTTCATGAATTTTTCCTAATTTAATAGGGACAGCTGTGTTAGGATAAATTTAACATGTCATCATCCTTTCCACATTTTGTAGCGTCAGTGTCCTTTGGGGTAAATTTGACTGTATGACACATACAATGTATATTTTACACATTTGTTTTATTTCTTTTGAATTATATTAAGGTCACTATAACAAAACAATTACACAACAATATCCTTTCATAATCCATAATTAGTATTGCAAGAAACACTCATAGTTCCCACAACATGGGAGAGGGAAAAACGTAAGCTCTGTGGGCTCTTTCTGCTGTCTCTCAAAAAAAGAAAATGAAAAGCTAAGTTTTTCTGTCAATTATGTTTTGTTACAGATCTTGGAGAGTGAAGGTGACATAGAGGAGAATGTCTCAGAGAAAGAAGATGATGTTGAGGAGGACCCTAATTATGAGGCATCCTCTGATGAGAATGAAACTGTTAATGTTGACCCTCCTGTTGTCTCTCAAACACCTGGAGGCACAATAACTTCCAAGAATGGAACGTTATTATGGTCCCTCCTACCACTGGAATTACAGGGAAGACTTAGTGCTGATGTCATTAAAATAGTTCCAGGTCCAACCAGATATGCTGTCAGCCATGTCCAAGATATAAACTCCTCTTTGTAATACCATTGATTGAAACTTGTATACTTGAAATGACAAACTTAGAGAGAGAGGCGTGTATAGGGACAGTTGGAAAGACTTAGATCTGACCCACTTGCAAGCCTACACTGGGTTGCTCATTTTGGCAGGAGTGTACAAATCAAAACGAAAAGCAACCGCTGCTCTCGGGAATTCTGGCACTGGAAGGGCAGGTGTACACATCAAAATCCCCTAGAGAAGCGCCTGAAAAAATTCAGGGCATGAAGGTGGTACTGGACATGGCTGAAGGACTGAATGGTCACAACATTACATGTGATAAATTTTTCACATCCTCCAAATTGGCCAGAATATAATCAATTTTATCATTCTTAAGACAGAATTTTCTTCCTTTCAAATGTTATAATAATAAAATAAATCATTTAAACAAAACGTTTTTTTGCATATTGTTAGTCATGCGAAAGGCAGTCTTGATCTATAAAGAGGGTTAGGTGGGGGTTATGGTGTATTTAAAGGGCTATTTAGTTAGAACAACAAAGATACATTAAGTACCTAATACAACTCATAGTTGGAGGTTTATTATGGAAGTTTAATTTGCTGGGGTTAGTAAATGTACGGGGTAACAGGAGGGCTAGGCTTGCCAGTACTCTGTATAATCCATTCATCTATCAGTTCAGTTATATTACTACAACAATCCACTCTAGTAGATTAAACATAAGATAGTGTTCACTTTTACCTAATTCTACTCACAAATAGTCAAACAATAATTCAATGACCTTTTAGTTGTGACAACCTAAAAAACATCACTGAATGTCCACTCCACTGGCATGAAAATAACACGTAGGCACCCGATGGCGCCTTTCATTCCTCCTGCCCCCTAAAGGGGTTCCATGGCTGTCTCTGTGGTTGCAGAATATGTTGGAATTACTAGCACAAAAATGTGCTCCGCCCTAAGATAACATCTTACCTATTCTTTTGCTGAATCATCGAATGCTGGAGCATTCTCTAGTGCATGGGGTTAACAGGATTACTCCTATTCAATAATTAAAACAGAACAGTAACATGCCTATAGTTACTATGTGAACAAATTAGGTTTTAATTTGCTAAGCCAAAACTAAATGCTGCAAATTTTTTTATACTACAATTACCATGTTTGACTTTACATGAAACTTACAATCTTCAAAAAACTATTAAAACAAATGGTAACACTTTATTTTAAGGTGCCCTTGTTAGTGTACTTACATATTGAATTACACTGAAACCAATATTGGAACTGAAGGTAACAACCCATTGTTACAATGTAATATTATAGTGTAACTGGTTGTTATTACGGTATGTAATTACACAAGTGTAACATTGAACGCTTGTTACCGTGCTTGTTACAAATAGACAGATTTCCTATTTAGGAAATGCAAATCACCTTTTTTCGTGTTTCTTTCATTTTATCTTGAGTTGATGCATTAACATAAGGGGAAAAGGATTTGCCCACAGGGTGAAAGAGGAAAGCACACATCCATACACCTGATTACTTACCCATTAACCAATGCCACCTGGGATAAATTAGAGGACATTGCATGAAATTAACGGTCGGTATACCTCACACTATTTGAAGCGTAGTAATGTTGGCATTATATTTTCCCAAATATTTTTTTTGTACCTGCTGTTGTTTAGGATTAAGCTAGGTAGTAAATGAGGTAAACAAGCAAATTCTATTGGAAATGTCTTATTACTAGTTGCTTAAACTGAGGGCACATTTTCATGAAAATAACATAATTGAAAATGATGTACTTTTCCCATCAAGACAATATTGCCCCCTTTAAGTGCATTTCATATAAATGTACTCAATAAAAAGCATATTTTAACACAACCCAGATAGGAGAAATAACTCCCTAGTAGACCGTATAGTACATGTGGATTGGTACCATGTAATTACTAGTTGTTACACAGGATTTAGCTAGTTAAAATGAAGTGTAACTTGAAAGTACTTACATGTAACTTATGCATGCTGATACAGCCAATTACTCAGTCTGACGACTTGACAGTCGGCATCTTTCACTTTATTTCTGTTCCTTTTTGAATACCTTAGCTAATACAGTGCCAATTTGGGAGTGTTTGGGACATCTTTATTACATTTGAAAAGTTCAAAAATGTTAACATTGTGAATACTTAAGAGTATCTTTTTTACAATAAGAAAATAATAAAGAAATCAGTATTCAATTTTCTCTGCAAATACTATAAAAATATAAACTGAAAAAGACAGCAAATAGACAGCTTTACTAAATTTTTTTCTAAGAATGGTTATCTGAGGTAGTATTTTCTAATCATTCATAAATCTTCAGTAAAAGCATAATTACAATAACAGCTTTAATCATCAACTGGAATTAACAAGAACATGCCCTAAAAACATTTGAATTTGAATTGAGTTCGAAATTCCCAATCACAAATATATTATTGAAATTATTTCAATAACATCTCTCTGTGATCTTTTAAGTTTTTCTGCAAACTACCATAACACATTAAACAGAAATTAAATCAGTAATAGAGCATAATCTACCTAAACATTGGTGTTATAGGTTGCAGCTTCCCCCTTGCCTTATTCTCCTCTTTTTTTAGGTCTGGGGTAAATGACTGAAAGTTGTTAATGTGTTTTGGTTCTAACAACAAAACCTCTGCAAGAGTAGCTGAGGGCCCTGGTGTTTCAATCGGTTCCAACAAATTAGAAAGCCTTGGACATGCTTCCTAGGTTTTTTAATGCCTTGAAACTTTCTTATATCGGCGCAGCACATCTTCTCGTGTTCGTGCTACAACGATGGACAAAAACTAAACAGATTTCAGTGATCCAAATACATTAGATGGATGTGTTAGCTTCTGGCTTGTTTGGGAGGAAACGTTTTTTGTATTAGTCATTTATCCATTTGTTATCTTTAGTTGTGTTGAGGAATTTAAAAAGGAAATTAAAAAGCCTGGACATGGATAAGGACAGTCTTCCATTGGAGAGGGCACTTGGACTTCAGTGGTGTGTTGAGACTGACAAATCTAAGTTTAGGACCATCCTAAAAGAAAAACCACATACACAGAGAGGTATATTGTCGGTGGTCAGTTCAATTTATGATCCCTTGGGATTTCTGGCATCCTTGACTCTTTCAGCCAAGCTGATTCTGCAGGAGTTGTGCAGGAGACATTATGCATGGGATGAGGTAATTCCTCAATTCTTCTCTCAGCAGGGGTCAGACTGGCTAAATGACCTTGAGAAGGTGGCAGAGTTAAAGGTGGATCGTTGTTGAAAATACAGAAACATTGGCAAGCCAATTAGGGCACAAATACATCACTTTTCTGATGCCAGGCAAGATGGCTATTGTACTGTGTCTTATTTGAGGATGGAGAATGAAAACAGAAGATTGCATGCTGCATTCCTCTTGGGTAAAGCCAGAGTTGCACCATTGAAGCAGACCACAATTCCTCAGATGGAGCTCACAGCTGCTGTTCTTGCAGTAAGGGTTGATGGGATGCTACGAAGAGAGTTGCAACTTTCATCTGCCATGAAACCAAGCGATTTCATACTTTTGTTGCAAATAGAACATCATTCATAAGGGAAATTACAAATGTTGAGCAATGGAGGTAAATGTGTTCTAAGGAGATGCAGCTGATGACGTATCAAGAGGGATGAAGGCCAGTGGCTTACCGACAAGCAAGAAGTGGATTCAAGGACCAGAATTTCTCTCAAGGCCAGAGGAGGAATGGCCTAAATCTGACCTAGAATTTCATGGGATTGCTGCTGACGACCCAAATGTCAAAAGAGAACATGTTTCTGACACAGACAATCACACGTACCATTTTATCAACAATTTTTCCACCTGGTTAAAATTAAAAACTCAGAATCAAGCAATGTCTTCTACATCTGCGAAAGTCAAGAAAGGAGATTCATTCTGCTGTTTGCATCAACAAAAAGGACCATGAAGGTCAAAGGACAGAAGTAGCGAAGAAAATGCACAACTTAAAACAACACTCAATGGGCAATGTTTGCATTTTGAAGACTATGTCAAAGCAGAAAAGGCAATATTTTGTTTTGTGCAAAGCTCAAAGGTTCGAAGAGGAAATTGCAGTATTGGATACTGTAAGTGTCAAGAAGGATAGTCAATTGTACAAATTAGATCCAGTATTGGAAGACGGAGTCTTTGGAGTTGGAGGCCGTTTGAGTAGATTATCAATGCCAGAGGAAACTAAACATCCTGTAATCTAATCTAAGGACCATCATGTTTCCATACTCATTCTTCGTGACATTCATCAATGATTGGGACATGGAGGGAGAAATCATATTCTGTGCTGCCTTAGGAAACTATATTGGATTATCAAAGCCAATTCAGCATCAAGTAAGATCATATCTGAGTGTGTCATATGCAAACGTCAAAGACAAAAGGCTGGTGAGCAAAATATGGCAGACTTGCCAAAGGAAAGAGTCTTGCCTGACAAAGCACCTTTTACCAATTTCGGGGTAGACTACTTTGGTCCCATTGATGTGAAACGAGGAAGAAGTCTTCTTAAAAGGCATGGAGTTATCTTCACTTGTTTGACTAGCAGGGCTGTACATCTTGAGGTTGCATGCAGTCTAGATACAGATTCCTGTATAAATGCTATAAGAAGATTAATCTGCAGAAGAGGACAAGTGTCAAGCATGAGATCTAACAATGGCACAAATTTTGTTGGAGACAACAGGGAACTGAGGGAATCTCTGGCTATATTAAATAATGCCAAAATTCAAGGTGCTCTGCTGCAAGATGGAGTGGCATGCATTTTTAATCCACCAGCGGCCTCCCACCACGGTGGGGTACGGGAGCAACTTATACGCATGGTGAGAAAGGTGCTCAATTCGGTGTTACGTCAACAGACACTTGATGATGATGTGAGGTGAAAGCGGTTTTGAACAGCAGACCCATTACAGTAGTGTCAGATCAACCAAATGATCTGGAGGCCCTTACACCCTTCTGTTAAAGGGAAAGCCAATTTTGCCTCCTGGACTATGTGACCAAGGTGATCTATAAAGCAGAAGGAGGTGGAAACAGGTTCAGTATATAGCTGATCTTTTTTTCCAAACAATGGATTTCTGAATACTTGCCTGATGCAAGAACGTTGAAAATGGACAAAGGTAAAAAGGAGCCTCACTTCTGGAGACATTGTTATAATCGCAGATAATACTGCCCCTAGAGGCTCATGGATGCTAGGACGGGTTTTGGATGCAAAACCAGACATTCAAGGCCTTGTGCGCACTGTACGGCTTCAAACAATAACTAGCATATTGGAAAGACCTATTACAAAGCTCTGTTTGCTATTGGAGGCAGCAGATTGAACTAATGTGAATAGAATTTTGACTTTTTTCTTTTCTCATTGTGTAGTGATTCTGCCACCAACAAATAAGATTCAGTCAAACATGCATACATAACACCCACCAAATGTCATGGAGAATGTTTTCATGTATGTTATGTTCTTGTGATAATAGTTTCTGTTATGTATTGGTAATTGTGTACATATTTGCACAATTAGGGGCTGGAGTGTAGAAGCCATTTATCCATTTGTTATCTTTAGTTGTGTAGTTTATTGTTTTGGGCACAAGGGGCACTATGCAGCCACAGGTTATATAAGTAAACCTGTAATTAAGGTGAGGGCAAGCAGCTAGCTAGGGAACCACATGTTTTTTTTACCAGAACAGAACACCAGAACATCAGATGAGTAGAACACAGAAAAGAGAAAGAAAAGGATAACAAAGGAGAACAGTAATTAGAACAAAAGGAAAGCAACATGGAACAATGTTTGACTTGTCTCTTGACTTCAATAAATAATTCTACTCAAAGAAGAAAACATTTGTGAAGACTGAACTTTCTTTTGTCTGCGTAAAGCCAGTGTTAAAGGTGCTTCAATGGCATTTTATGGATGTACAATTTTGGTATAGGTCAAACGAATGCCGCAAAATTTTTTGTTGTTTATTCACAGGATATATAGTACATGCCTTTTCTAAATGTTCTTTGGTTTCTCTTCCTTGATGTTTTCTCTCTCAGACTTCTTCTCCAATTACACCAACGTTTATACCTTGGCATGGTCCCAAAATATATCTCCCTTGACGGACAGAACGCATGGGGGATGTATGTGTGTTGTGTGCGTCTTCTCTTTGCACACAATGCACTCTGTGAGTCTATGGAGGTACATTTGTGTCTTTATGTTGAGAGCAAAACATTTTTCTTTGCAATAAAAAAAAGAAATCTGCAACCAAAATCGAGGCTTTAAGCTAAAAAAAAAATGTTTCAATCAAATATTTTGTAGTTGCGTGCAAAACATTATGCATTTTATTTATTTAATCTACATTATGTTTTATTTGAAAAAAAAATTGCTTTTAAAACTTTCTTTTGCGCTTGAAACTTGAATTTTTTTTTTCTTCCCTTGCACTTTTGAACCCACAGCTGTGGGCGGCATTTAGTGGGAGGTGTGGATGAAGCTTCCCCATTGGTCATTTTGTAGTGCCAGTTTGTATACATACAACCAAGCGTTTCTTTCCAACATAAAGGATGTCACGACAGACAGGATTGTCTAGAAAGATTGATGGCAACATCTTAGTTAAGCAACGCTGAGCTTTCTCCATTTCAACTTTTACTTAGCGACTAATTTAATGTACTCAGACGTAGTGCAGAGACGCAGTAAGCTAGATCGCTAGAAAACATAAGCACATGATGCCACTTCATAGACTGATATGTTACTGTAGCTTATTTGATGATGGCAAAACAATGCGTTTCAAAATCGTTTTCATGAATCAACATGATGCATGTAAAATAGTAATGTAGTATGTACTACTAATGTACATGCACTACGTTGATTCTAGAAAGCGATCAGTCTATGAAGTGCTAATGTTTTCTAGCTGTCTAGCTAACTTTTTGCTATCTAGCTAACTGCGTCTTTGTACTGCGTCTCAGTACATTAAATTAGTAGCTAAGTAAAAGTTGAACTGGATAAAACTCTGCGCCGCTTTTCTAAGATGCTCCCATCAAATCTTTCTAGACAATCCTGTCCGTCGTGACATCCTTAATGTTGGAAAGAAACGCACTACACTACAAAATGACCAATGGGGAAGCATCATACATAGCTCCCACTAAAGCCCGCCCACAGCTGTGGGGTCAAAAGTGCAAATGAAAAACAATTGTCTCAAATGCAAAAAGAAAAATTCAAGCACAAAAAGAAGTTTCAAAAGCAAAAAAAAATATTCAAATATTAAAAGCACAAAAGTTTCAAGAGCAAAAAAAAGAATTTTAAAAGTAAAAAAAAAAATCTAATACAAAATCATGTAGATTAAATCAATAAAATGCATGAAGTTTTGCACGCAACTACAAACTATTTGATTGAAACATTTATTTTTTGCTTGAAGCCTCGATTTTGGTTGCAGATTCTTTTTTTTGATTGCATAGAAAAAAGTTTTGCTCTCAACATAAAGACACAAATGTACCTCCATATTAGTCTGTGTTCCTAAATAGCCTTAGACTCTTACAGATGACAGCAAAGTAAAAGCTGTAAAGAAAGAAAGCGAAGAAAGCAGCACTAATCAAAAGTGGGGATGCTTATTTCAAAGAAAAACGACATTCATTAACGACCATTTACTGCAAACAGACAAGATTAATATTTACTATTTTGAATGGACGATTTTCTGTGACCCATTAAAAAACTAAATACAGCAGAGACGACCAGTTACAGATAGACAGCAGAAATTATCAAAAAGAACTGTGTGTATAAACTAACAATTAGATAAATATACCTCTTCTTATCATGCCAGCCCTAGCCTTTTTCTTGTTCTTCCCCTTCTTTTATTGTTCTTCTTCTGTTGAGGAGGAGAGGAAGATCTCTTCGTCTTATTTTATGTTTATCTCCTTTAATGTTAGAGGCCACACACAGGCATTTTTTTATTATGTTTGTCTAAACCTTTTCAGTATGGTGATCCTGCACTTTTATTGTAAGTAGTTTTGGACACAAAAATGTAATTGTATTGAATACTTACATATCCGGTACAAATGACAAGAAACTTGAGAAACAAGAAATTACTATTACTTAAATTCTACTGAACTAGATGAAATAACAACATTTCATAGGTGCAACATCAAAAGATTTGCTAATGGCGAAATTTGATTAGAGAGACATGCCAAGCTGGCCTACTAATATCATTGTTCTGTCTACTTATGGTCCCACTTGAAAGTGGAACCAACCAATATCATTCTTTCTATAAGTCTTTCTTGATAGCTATTATGGTCATGGAACAAACAAGGCCGGTATTCTCTTCAGACAACCAGTTAATTGCGCTTATTGCCTCTGTAACTACAATTTAAACATAAAAGTTGATCATGTAAATAACATAATTTTCCAATAAGACGCAAGTGTTGGATGCAACTCAATGCAATAGGTTTTTCAGTTTGCACTGATTACAAAGGAGGTCTTTCCCTAATTGCAAATGGCAGTAGTGTAGCAGGCCCTTAAAATCTAATGATTGAAACCCATATAAGTGGCATGATAAAAAAACACCAACCTTTCCCTGTGATGCCTGTAATGTAGTACGCGGAAAAGCCTCTCTCGTCCTTCAACTTCTCCACTTCCCTTTTAAGATATTTAACCTCCCTGCACAGTTTTCTCACAGTACAGTTGGAGACATCTGTATCCAAGTTTTTTATAACATGTCATATAATTTTACAATCCTGTATTACTTTTGTCCTTGACTTTTGTAAATGATAGTGTTATAAATTGTTAGGGTTGCAAATGTTTAAATCTGGTATTTGAGACAGAAAAGGTCTGACTAGGAAATCTTGGCAACAATCCTGTTTTATTAATAACTTCTTGAATTTAATAGTGATTTTGGTAGTAAATGTAATTTTCGTATATATGGGTTCACTGTCATTTCCACGCAGGGATAGAACAGAGAACTAATTGGGGGCTTCCTGTTGTTCTTCTTTCATTGTCTTAGACAGAGATAGTTCCGACCACCGGGTTGGCCTGTCCAAGAAGAGGGCGTGTGTGGTTTAGACTTACACACCCTATCGCTGGCGCTCAGGCTGGTCCCAGCCTCTAGGCGCTTGTCCGTTCTTGCGTTGGTCCTGGGCAGATATACTATCTTAACAGTTGCCAAAACAGGCCCCACATCCTTGTCCTTGACTTCTGTGGTGTGGTTATGAGTTTCTCTGTATTTTTCCACTGCAGTTTTATATAGTGACACCCAAGCTTACTGCTCAAACCTAGATTTGCACAAAAAGTTTAAAAGGTTAAATCAACCCATCCCTCATAAAATGAAGATAGATGTTTAACTAACAGTTAATAAATAATAAGTAAACACATAGTTTACAAAACTGCTAAACAAACCAAAACAAACAGTAACATACTGACCCTGACGAGGAAGGCAGGGATTCAGATTGAGAGTTTTTAGGCTCAGACCCTTATGTTTATCAGCAACATCTATGAAACGCTGTGGTTTGCCAGCCTGAATTTTAGGTCTACTTGCCATTGTTGGTACCCTGTAGTTGGAGAGATTTTTGTTAGATAGTTGCTTTTTCAAATGTATGCCACAGTAAAACACACAGTTTTAACCAACTAGCCAGCTAATTCTAATCATTTGATAAAATGTATCTTATTTTTCTTGTAAGTAATAGCCTACTTTAGCAGTGTTGTAGTATTTACATGTCCCAGCTAAAATGCCAAAAGATTGCTAGATCTTTAGTATGTATCTAGATAGGTAGCTAAAGTAATGTTGGCCACGACACTGTAGCTAACTATTTCCATTTTTGTGTAAGGTTAGCAAGCTGTATACCTAACAAACCTTTTTTGTTAAAAAAGGTAATTACATTACGATGAACCAGAGCCATAGAGAGAAAGAGTTGCATCAACTCTGTTGACTCTAATGGGACTGTTCCACACAAAGCAGCTGCGTCATTGAGAAACAGCGTATGATAGAACTATTCGAAAGGTAAGAACTTAAACGTGCACAATGTCCACCCCCCCCAATCTGATCAAAGTTGAATGGCGGTATCAAAAAAAGTTCATAATCTAAGCTTTGTTTCTGCCATCTGATACGTTAAACGTTAGCTTAAAGTACAAAGATTGTAGCAATAGCAATGCTTAACGTAGTGTAGGGTCCCATTCGTCGATTCAAACACAATGTCAATGTCATTTAATGTTTCATGGGCAAACTGATTTAGAGACCATTATAGCATGCATTATGTGCTAGGTAATGATAGAGAGTATCTATGGATAGATAGTGCTGGATGGGACAGCCATAATATTGTTTTTATTACCTCACATAGCATTTTATTGTTGTGGTCATTTGAAATAGCGAGGTTGGTCTTGCTGATTTTTACTAACCACTTCTTTCTTCTCTCACTGTCTACTGGGAAGCCATACATTCTGACTCCCTTTTCGGAGCGTGCAGTACATCCCCATGCAACAAACCCAACCAGAATGAAAATGCTAGGTACGAACAAGACAACGCAGTCTTACAGATGTAAAAAGGAAACACATTTCTTGTTTGCAAGTTACATTTAATGACAACATTTGAAAAGTAAAAAGAGATTACTAAATTAGTAGTAGTACAACTTTCATATTGGACATAAATCTGATTTAAAGTCTGGAAACACAGATTTTTTTAGACGCTGGAATACGTAGCTTACATAGGACATCACTAGCAAGCCAACTAATTTCATATTTTAGTTAGTTAACTGTAACTAATAAATTATATTAGTTATACAGAGGTCCCAGAGGTCCCCTACATTTTTATCTACCAAGACGCATATTCTTTAGTTAAGTAGTTAACAAAAAAAACATTTTTGTAGAGCTCTGTAATCGCACTGGTGAGTTTTCCCATTCATTTAAATCTCCCACTCGGCTTTGTTTTGAATTTTTTTCTAGTCGCATGAACCACGTGACCGCTTAGCCTTCCTACCCTCAGTTGACGCAACTCTGAAATTAGCTAGCCGGTTAACCTACAACATTTTTAAGTTGGCTAAGTTAGCTAACGTTTTCCAGCAATTAACATACAAACATCATGCAGGTTAAACAATTAGCATTTGTATAGATATATATTTTGTAAAACACTTGACAATCATTATTTAGTCATTATTTAGCTATAATATCAGCAGTATAGTTAAGCTAATTTAGCTAGCTAGCTACTTCCCGAATGTCTACTCTGTGTAGCTACCTGATCGTAGCTCAGCTATTTCCCCTAAAAAAAAACACAAGGCGGGAAACAAATTCCTAGAAATGTAAAACATGATGCATCATTGTCCAGTATTGATGATGTTATTGCTAAAGGTGTCTCTAATAACCAAATAGCATTAAACATGATTATGATTACTATTGGATACATATTTTAATACAACCTAATGGAATCATGAACATGTCTAGGTAATTCCAAACTTAGTCTGTATATTATATATACACAACTTTATAACTACTCTATATAGTCTCTCAGAAATATTATGTAATTTTAAATTGTAATAAATGTCCCAAAGACATTGAGGAAAGATGATGACTGATGAGGAAAATAAATAAAGTGAAAGATTTGGACTGTCAAGTTGTCAGACTAAGTAATTGGCTGTATCATTACACATAAGTTACATGATGTGATGTCGGAGTGAATGAATGAACGGGACCAAGATGCAGGGTTGAGCTTATGTAGGTCGTTAGTTTAATGAACTTTCGTAGCCCGAAATAGCCTCTCTTCAGGAGGTAGTGAAAGCAACGTGCGCACAGGCACGGAAAAATGATCAGAGTTCCCCTTCCGGCATAGAATGCAAAGAACGTAGGAACTAGCCACACGAAAACAGCGACAATAACACACACGGAGACGAGACACACAGGGGCTTAAATACCCAACTGATTGGGAGCAGGCGCAAGGAATCAGGGAAGGGTGCCTTCACAGGACATGGGAAACAGGAGAAACATACACGATGGCCACTAGAAGGCCGGCTACGTCGAATGCCGGGTTGCCATGTGACAGGAGGAAGGCCCGCCACCAAGAGGCAACGTGACACATGAAGTGTAACTTGAAGGCTACTTACATTTTAACTTGCTAAATCCTGTGTAACAACTAGTAATTACATTGTACCAATCCACATGTTACATGTACTATTTGGTGTACTAGGGTGTTATTTCTCAAATATATTTTGTGTTAAAATATGCTTGCTATTGAGTAAATTAATGTGAAATGCACTTAAAGAATTCTAACAATAAGGGCAATATTGTCTTAATGGGTAAATGTAATTACATACATTTCATTGATGTTACTTTTGATGTTACTTTTATGAAAATGTATGTATGACATATCCGGAACGATGTTCAACCTTTAGAAAATCCTAGGGCTACCATAAAATAGGGGCAAATGGGTATATTTGTTGCAAATACAAAGACTTAATAGCAGAGAAATAGCAGAAAAACACTGCAATACAACCTACTAACTTATGAAGAAATATGTATACAAATCTGCTGTAACCACTCCTCAAAAAGAGGTAAGATATGAATTCAACTCGGTACGTTGAAACGACCCCCCTACAATTAGTGGACATTAAACTAGGCAAAACATTTTTGCAGTCCGGACGCGTTAGAGGACATCATCTCCCCAAAGATGCACATCTGTGTACCGTTGCCCACCGGTAACAAGTTTACCCTTTCTACCGGGATGGATCATCACACTGCGACCCCAATGGGAGTGAAAGGTTCCCCACATGTAGTGAGGAAAATATAGGGAGTCCAATTCCCCTACCAAAATGAAACAAGCCCTAGACCATAAATGATACACACAGACGTTTGCACAGAAAACTTGTCCCACCAATCGTGAGCAGTTCTTAGGTCCTGCATGAATCGTCAAACCAAAGGCCGATCAGCGACCTCGGTTTACTCTACTGGAACAACATGAGTGCAGCGCACAACCGGAATTCACTTTATTTTAACCACAGTTTCAGTAACTTAAATACCCAAACAACAGTATGCATGGCCGCCTATCAGAAAATCCATATCCCCACAAATTTCAACTTCATCCTAAAAACTGTCAAATCAATTAATGTTATGGGTGGTGCGAAAGATGAGGACCAATGCGCAGGATTAGAGTAGTCAAGGGTATTTATTTACCTTGATCTGTGTTCGTAGGTACAAAACACACTTGTGCACAGGCACGGAAAAGACACACACAGTGCGTTTCTATAAATCAGCATCTGCTGTACAATGGATAAGGCATACACCTAACAAATAACAATAACACACGCCAAGACAAGAAACACAAGGGGTGATATAGCTGGTAAACAGCATACACCTGTTGATTGATTAGGGAGGGGTGCGTTCACAAGACATGGGAAAAAACAGGACAAACATTAACGGTGGTGTCTAGAATTCCAGCAACATCGCGCGCTGGCTCAGCACGCGCCCTGAGGGGTGCGTGTCCTTGGGAGGTGTGGAATCTTTTAGTTAAGATTAGATGTGTGTGTGCTATTAGAAACAAACGGTGCCGGTAGGGCGTATACTCTGAAAATAGCCAGCTGGGGGTTGTAAATGTTAATAAGTGCATTCCAGAGGTAGGACTATAAATCAAGGGATTAGAGGCAAGGACATAGAATGTATAGGAAGACAGGTTTATGGCCTTTTAGCTGGACCCACAGATGCAGACAAGGAGGAGGATGGAAACAAGAGCTAGCCGAGGTCAGAACTCCTGGCGCCAGCCTACCCCCTCAACTGTCTTCTTCGTCGGCCTCCGAGGCCACCAGAGGGCCCCACGGATAGAGAGGGGGTCTGCAAGATGGGACACGCCCACTCAGGAAGCTCAGCATTTCTATACAATGACTGAGGGGGGAATGGGCTACATAAACTGTGTCTGATGTGAACGGACTTCAGATCTTTCTGGCTGTATTTTGGGGTAGAAACGATGTAGAAACCTAATGTTTCCCCCGGGTTACAAATCAGAGAACGTCCACGCCGTTCAAGTCTTCCCAAATCATACACCTTTATTACGAATGCGCACCCGGAGATCTGTCTCGCCGGACATGAAGATCTAAAGTCCGTTCACATCGGACCCCGTTTATGTAGCCACTTCCCCCCACAGTCAATGCATGTAATTTGCTGCGCACACACAGTTAATTGCATAGAAGTTGCTGCGTGTGCTTTCTGAGTGTCCGTCTCGTGGGCAGCCCCCAGCCCTGGGGTGAACCATCTGGTGACCTTTTCCAAGGGAGATGAGAATGGTGTTGTTGTGTCCGGCGCCAGGAAGTCTGCCGGACCCCTCTGGCCTGTCTCCCCTCCTCTCCTTCCTGGGTCACTTAATCAGTCCCATGTGTGGTGGTCAGCCTAAAAGTTAATCTATAGGTTTTTAGATACACAGTGTCCTTTGTCT
>JACXGK010002169.1:30351-58239 GCA_016801125.1 Novumbra hubbsi | reverse complement strand
AACCCCAGGGTATCTTACCTGACCCTTCTCCAAAGGGGTAGACAAACAGGTAGTACACATAATAGAGGAGTGCAGTAGAAACAGAAACAAAACTAACATAGGAGAGCAAAAGTGTAGCCTCTCCAGCCTCTCCCAGGGGCTGAGCAAACACAATCTTCTCTTCTTTATGGGGACTTCTTAATTGGACACAGGTGTGGCCACTTCAGTGGCCCAGTAGCTCCTCCCATCTCGTTATCTGCAATCTGCAACACACCAGACTCACCACCACCACACAAACACCCAATCAGGCTCTCACACCCACAACACAACCTCATAAACAAAGTGGAACGTAACAGTGTGCATGCATGTTTGTATGTGTGGGCATGTCTTTCTGAGTCTGTTGAGGGATCACTACGGATTTACTTTAAAATAACACATTTGTCCCGGTCTCCAAAACGGCTAACGGCAAAATATGGTAAGATATTTAAGACACAAACTCTGGCTTCAAGGATCACATATTCAATACTAGTAGTAAGTGTTTCCATACCTAATGAAGGAGATTCTCCATGCTCACCAACCAGAGCTGAGCTTAAAAAATAGTAGTGCAAAAAACAAAGTATTCCATAGCTGCCTGATGCAATCTAATTAGCTTGACAAAATAAATGTTTAAGAGCATTTGAACATAAAATATGCATCATAAAATGTACTTCATTTAACTCACACAAGTGAATGGCTAGTGGTGGAAATGTAAATGTGATCACAGTAATTAAGACTAAGTGAACAAAGTGAATACTATAAATATAAGTTATGAAGTGACTATGGTTCCTCTGAATATGCTTTTATGCATTGAATGTGCATTGAACGTTCTAGAACATCATCAGAGCACTAAAATGTTTATGTGATCCATATGATCTTAGATCAATGTTGCTGGTTGAGAAGTCTGGGAGAAAAACTGTTTGTGAGTCTGGAAGCACAAGCCCTATAATTATTTATGAACCATTGCTCGAAACCTTAATTACACTTTTTGGAAAGTAATTCAATTGTTGAATAGAAATATTGAACATTTTTAATGTTCTTCTTGCTTTTTTTTCATCACAGGTACACTTCAACTATGACAGACAAAATGAGAAACATTTAGTTTTTTAGGATTTTTTATGAATTTATTTGCCAATTATGGTGGAAAATAAGTATTTGGTCACCTATGACCTGTAACTTCTCCTTTAAGAGGCTCCTCTGTCCTCCATTCATTACCTGTATTAATGGCACCTGTTTGAACTTGTTATCAGTATAAAAGACACCTGTCCACAACCTCAAACAGTCACACAAAAGAGCTGTCAAAGGACACCAGAAACAAAATTGTAGACCTGCACCAGGCTGGGAAGACTAAATCTGCAATAGGTAAGCAGCTAAATCTGCAATAGGTAAGACCAATGAAAATCTCCCTCGATCTGGGGCTCAACGCAAGATCTCACCTCGTGGGGTCAAAATGATCACAAGAACGGTGAGCAAAAATCCTAAAACCACACGGGGGGACCTAGTGAATGACCTACCGAGAGCTGGGACCAAAGTAACAAAGCCTACCATCAGTAACACACTACGCCGCCAGGGACTCAAATCCTGCAGTGACAGATGTGTCCCCCTGCTGAAGCCAGTACATGTCCAGGCCCGTTTGAAGTTCACTAGAGAGCATTTGGATGATCCAGAAGAGGATTGGGAGAATGTCATATGGTCAGGTGAAACCAAAATACAACTTTTTGGTAAAAACTCAACTTGTCGTGTTTGGAGGACAAAGAACGCTGAGTTGCATCCAAAGAACACCATACCTACTGTGAAGCATGGGGGTGGAAACATCATGCTTTGGGGCTGTTTTTCTGCAAAGGGACCAGGACGACTGATCCGTGTAAAGGACAGAATGAATTTTATCGTGAGATTTTGAGTGAAAACCTCCTTCCATCAGCTAGGGCATTGAAGATGAAACGTGGCTGGGTCTTTCAGCATGACAATGATCCCAAACATACCACCCGGGCAACGAAGGAGTGGCTTCGTAAGAAGCATTTCAGGGTCCTGGAGTGGCCTAGCCAGTCTCCAGATCTCAACCCCATACAAAATATTTGGAGGGAGTTGAAAGGCACTCAAACAGGTGCCATTAATACAGGTAACTAGTGGAGGACAGAGAAGCCTCTTAAAGGAGAAATTACAGGTCTGTGAGAGCCAGAAATCTTGCTTGTTTGTAGGTGACCAAATATTTATTTTCTACCATCATTTGCAATTATATTCATAAGAAATCCTACAATGTGATTTTCTGGATTTTTTTTTTCATTTTGTCTGTCATAGTTGAAGTGTACATATGATGAAAATTACAAGACTCTCTCATCTTTTTCAGTGGGAGAACTTGCACAATTGGTGGTTGACTAAATACTTTTTTGCCCGACTGTACATTGATACTGTAAACGTAATGTATTGTGTTTGAAGTACACCCTTGTTAAAAGGAGATGGTTCCTCAAACGTGACAACTAGAGATATGAGCTTCTAAGCTATCAGTGCTGGCGTCTAAGATGTCAAGAAAACTAAATTCCACGGCTACTGCAGAAAAACAAGTTGTGAATACATAACTGATGGGAAACAGTACTGTGCCTTTGATACAGAACAGTAATGATGGTTCCTTTAAAAATGGCAAATCTTCCAGGTCCTTATGCAGCCAAGCATAAAGGTCCTTCGATTAAGATTCCCTCAAGACCATAGGAGCAACATCTCAAGGAATATGGAAAATTAAGTCCTCACAATGTCGTAAAAGTATTGACATGTTACTCAATGTGTTGAGACATAATCGAGCCAGGGTTTTTTTCTAGCATGTCTTGGGACCTTCACATTTGTTTTTGGATCACATTTCTTTGCCATATCTTCTGAAATGAGTCAAGCTGAATGTGAGGCACCCACATTAAAGAATAGGCTGTGTATTGATCATTAAACTTAACTTATCCATTAAAGGATTGTACGCTGTGTGTTTGTTTCTAACTTACATTTTATATACGCATTGATCTTAATGCAAAGGTACTGAGACTTTGTGAGAATTTTGTACCTACTTCCTAAAGAGTTCTGTTTGATGCAATTGCCATCATAGAGGCCATTAGAATGTCGTGGCATGCTGCATCTGTAGCAAACCCGTCTAATATATCTCCAGCTGCAACAAGCATGCCTCCAAAACCAGATGTACCCTCCACATGCCAGGTGTCTGTTTATTCAGCTCTAAGTACTTCTAATGTCACAGAGCAAGGGGCTATTAGCTTAGCGCTGTAGGAGCTCCAAACAAACACACCGCTACTAGTTTAACATTAATGAATCAAACTGCATTTAGATTAGTGCTGCTAGCTTTTCTTGCAAGACCTGACAAATAGCCTATCTAGTCAGTACACCACTAACTATGAACTGTTAGCGTAGAGCAGTTAGGTCCTCCCTGTCTCCATGTTTCTCTGCCTCCTTCCGGGTCGTTTGGAGGCCAGGCCTTTGATCGTGGCCCAGAGGTTGATCATGTTTTCTTGCCAACACAACAAACGTAGAACGTTTGCTCATACACCTCAGGTTCTCCTGCCAACGGAACACTGAATAATTTAACACCTTCTAGATTGTTAGCAGGCCATGGCCCTCTACTTCAACGGCCCAATTTGGAGCGGTGTTGTGTACTGAATGTGGTAGCTAATGGCAACATCTCAGCTATAGACTTCCACAGTGTGTTAACCAGCCGTGTGTTTACCAGCCGTGTGCTTACCAGCAGTGTGCTTACCAGCCGTGTGTTTACCAGCCGTGTGCTTACCAGCAGTGTGTTTGCCAGCCGTCTGTTTACCAGCCCTGTGTTTACCAGCAGTGTTTACCAGTAATGCGTTTGACCAAATGCATCTCATGCAATTTAACAGAAAACAATGGAATAAAACAGAAGTTGTTTAGATATGTAAAATGTTTTTCATTGTGAACAATGTATTTTTTATTGCCATTATGTAGCATATGTTGCCTTAAAGTGTCTGACACAACAGTCAGCGCTATTTCTGAAAAGGTAGGGTTTTAAAAATGTTCAGTGGGATTAAGACAGGTTCTCCGCAGTCCTAGTTTCAAGATGGTTCCTCCATTTGGATGCCAGGTTAGAGAGGAACTTTGATCGGGCTGAGCTGGATCAGACAGGTTGCAAGAACAAAGCCCTTGGTTAGGCACGCAGGGTTTGATCATAGCCTGAAGTAGACTGTGGAGGAACAGTATGAAATGGAAGTCTGAACGCATGGCGGGCTGCAGTGTTAGAACTGGCAGTCCAGACGGTAAATATACACTCTGTTAGAGTCTGTGTCCCTTCTTCCGTGCTGAATATGTTAAATGTCCCAGAGAAAGACAGCAACTTATGGAGGTGTGGAGTGGCCAACTGTGGTGGAGAGGAGGGCTACATTTACATTTCAGTCATTTGGCAGATGGTCTTATCCAGAGCACGTTATAGAAAGTGTATTAATCTCATAGCTAAGAGGGACAACCACGCAACCCAGAGGAAACAGCATCTTTTACAAGATAGGGGATGTGGGTTATGTGCAATAACACACTCAGCACAGAGCCATATGTTTCCTGGCATCATGTGTGACTGTCTTGATCTGTGTTCATCTGTGTATGTAATTGTGGGTGGGTTTGTTTGTGCTTTGGATTGGTTTGTGTGTGTGTGTAAGGGACGCTCTAAGTTTATGAAGTTGGCCTTTGGTGACTTCTGTCTGGAACAAACCATGTGACTTTGGTAACGGGGACGTGGTTATTTTTGTAACTAACCACAAAGCGAAAAAAAATCGAAATAACCTACATGGGATGATTTGTAAATACAAATAAATACAATTGTTGTATTTTATATTGTATTTTTATTTATTATTAATTTATAAGTACTTTCATGTATTTATTAGCTAAAAACACTTCCAGTGTAACCCAGACCTTCTTGCTACTTATTTAGAAATATGATTGGTATATAAACATCCATAGATACACTAGAAAATAAATATAAAAAATATCTCCCGAACAATTAAATTATTTTGATTTTCTGTATTTCTTTATTACTTGGACCACTCCCATTCTTCTTGTGTCTCCATCTGTCGGGTTTCCCTCCCCCTAACGTAATGTCTCTCATGGAAAGGTAGATTATTGATACTGTTTTGGGAAGAAGATGAGTCAGCGGACGCAGACTGTATGCAGTTTATATTTCATAATCCTTCCCTCCATCTGCCTCCTGATCTCCTCTCCTGCCTTTCCATTTCCCTCCCTCTGCCTCCTGATCTCTTCTCCAGCCTTTCCATCTCCCTCCCTCTGCCTCCTGATCTCCTCTCCTGCCTTTCCATTTCCCTCCCTCTGCTTCCTGATCTCCTCTCCTACCTTTCCATCTCCCTCCATCGGCCTCCTGATCTCCTCTCCTGCCTTTCCATCTCCCTCCATCGGCCTCCTGATCTCCTCTCCTACCTTTCCATCTCCCTCCCTACTCTCTTACTTCCATCTCTCAAGGATCCATTAGTGTTATTTGTCATTGTGTCAATTGCGGTGACATCAAAGGTAAGCACGGTCAAGCGCTAGAGTGACTCACACCCACCTGTTCTCCCAAGAAGAGTTCTCTGTGTATACTAATGACTATGTGTGTGAGTGTCATCATATTGGCTCTGTGACATGGGAGCCTATGAAAAGGTTTCTGGTAAAAGCACAGGGTCACATTGCGTGATGCATCACCGCGTTTCCAAAATCGCAACGCATTCCCAGTACAGTGCGGTTCTTTAGACCAGAACCTGTAGGTGGTATCTGCGTGATATGCGTCACTCAGGCGGGGTGTGTCGTTCCACTCTGTAATGCATATTACGGAAAAAGACATGAAGAAGCCGAGGGGCGCATGGTGCCCAACATTTGGAGTGTTCCCTGCATATCAGCCCTTTTCAGCCATTTTGGACCATGCCCCTAAAAAGGTCTGCACACAGCCGCGTGTGGCAACGTGGATTTTCTGCTTTTAGCATTGTTTTAAAGATCAACTATAGCTGAGGTGTAAAAGTGAACTTTTGGTAATTCAGTAGTAAATGTAGCCCCTCTTTTCCCTTAACAGTTCAGATATGTTGTCTGAATTAAAATAAAAGCTCCTTCCCTTTAGCATTGCCAAACGAGTTACATTGGAATTATCATTTGTGCATTTGTTTTCTGAACAGCCTGGCCGCTATGCCGTGTGTTCTGGTCTAAACATCCTGCTGCCAGTCTGTACCAGCGGGGGGAAGCCGAGAGGGTCATCAGGCTTTAAGAGACTGACAGGGGACGGGCCGTGGTGACAGGTACATGCCAGAGCAGTTGCCGGTGGACCAGGCATAAGCAACATAAGTGGCCGGGTAGGTCCGCCAACTGCCAGGGGGCCCCAGACAGCTAGTGAGCCTCAGACAACTAAAGGAGAGGGGGCCCCCCACCTCAACGTTTGCTTAGGGCCCCCAAAAGGCTAGGGCGATCACTGCCGGTGGAGATAGAGCCTCAAACACCAACAGGAAAGTAATCAGGACAACCAAAAGTCAACAGTGTTGAGTCTATGAAGCTAATGACGAAGTCGCTATCTAGGCAACACTGTAGCAGGTATATACACTGGGAGAGCCATGACTGATAGAAATACAACACCAATGACACACCCTTTATCACAGTCACAGCGAGCTACTAAGTAGCATGTTCTTCATTTTATTTGCAATTAGTACCAACCTACGGTCCAAAAGAGATTTATGTAACAGTTAGAAATCAGATAATTATCGACAATTATCTAGGTTACTAGTGTTAAATCAAAGAACACTTTTTTCAGGGTACAGAGAAAACCCTTGACTCTTAAAATCTGTTTTCCTGCATATTTTTCCTCTATTGTTTATTCCTCTGTCATTTGGGGCAGGTGCAGAGTTTTTTTTCTCGAAAAGATCACCTGCTGAAATTAAAAGGGGCAATTAAAGGCCTCAGCAATTGCATTTTGATCAGTAATATGAAAAGTCCAGCACAATCTGTTTTGACAGAAGTTGTTGTTCTAGCATAACCCCAGACAACATTTATTTTATGAATAGCATCATGTATTTAAACAATAAATGCATCTGTTCTTTATTGTTTTCCTTATATGCTTGGACATGGACTGCCATGTGTCCACTGCCATCTGCTATATGTGTGAAAGGTAAAAACACTAGGAAAATACTGGGGTGCTGGTTTGTCCTCTGGAATGGATGAGATGCATTTAAGATCACTTTGGAAGGGGTCTTGGCCTTTGTGTTTGGACCTTTGGAATACTAACATATCTAACGCATACAAAACTATCCAGTAGAAATACATTGCTTAGATGTATGTTTTTTCTACGTATAAATATGTATTACGTATATGTTGAGAACAATGCAGTCTAGTACATTCATACTGTGCATCCGGAAAGTATTGACAGTGCTTCACTTTTTCCGCATTTTATGTTAGAGCCTTATTCCAAATTGGATTAAATACATTTTTCCCTCAAATGTCAACACACAATACCCCATAATGACAAAGTGAAAAAAGTTTGTTTAATATTTTTTATACAATTGCAAAAATCTATTTGCTCAATACATGGATGAAGCACCTTTGGCAGCAATCACATCCTTAAGTATTGTTGAGTATGATGCTAGGAGCTTGGCATACCTATTTTGGGGCAGTTTCTCCCATTCTTATTTGCAGGACCTCTCAAGCTCCATCAAGTTGGATGGGGAGTGTCGGTGCACAGCCATTTTCAGATCTCTCCAGAGATGTTCAATTGGGTTAAAGTTTGAGCTCTGGTGGGGCCGCTGAAGGACATTCACAGAGTTGTCCTGAAGTCACCCCTTGTGTGCTTAGGGTCGTTGTCCTGTTGGTAGATGAACCTTCGCCCCAGTCTGAGGTCCATCAGGTTTACATCAAGAAAGTCTCTGTATTGTTGTCTTCATCTTTCCCTTGATCCTGATTAGTCTCCCAGTTCCTGCCGCTGAAAAACATCCCAACAGCATGATGCTGCCAACACCATACTTCACTGTAGGGATGGTATTGGCCAGGTGATTAGCAGTGCCTGGTTTCCTCCAGACATGACGCTTGGAATTCAGGCCAAAAAGTTCAATCTTTGTTTCATCAGACCAAAGGATTTTGAGTCCTTCAGGTGCCGTCATGTGCCTTTTACTGAGGAACGGCTTTCGTCTGGCCACTCTATCATACCGGCTTGATTGGTGGAGTGCTGGAGAGATGGTTGTCTTTCCGGAAGGTTCTCCTCTTTTCACAGAGCAACGCTGGAGCTCTGTCAGAGTGACCATCAGGTTCTTAGTCATCTTCCTGACTAAAGCCCTTCGCCCTCGAGCAGCAAACTCTAGGAAGGCTCCTGGTGGTTCCAAACTTCTTATTTATAAAAGATGGAGGCCACTGTGCTTATTGGCACCTTCAATGCAGCAGGAAGTTTTCTGTACCCTTCCCCAGATCTGTTCCTCGATACAAGCCTGTCTCTGAAGTCTACAGAAAATTCCTTGGACTTCATGGTTTGGTCAACTGTGGGAATGAGAGCAAAGTGTCTCTTTCGCACCAATCAGAATCACTGAGAAAGATTGCATGTGAGAAAGGTGTGAGGGGAGATGGTGGTAAAGTTACCACAGGGTACATGCCAGTGAGTGTACAAAAATATCAAAAGGGGCTCAGGGAATGAGAGGGGATCAAGGGTTTACAGGTGAAGTGGCAACATCACAATGCAGAGACAAAACAAAGAGAGCGAGAGAGAGAATGAGAGAGAGAGACAGAGAGACAGAGAGAGTGGGTGTGTACATCGTTATTGTATCTGGAGGATGGCAGCAGGGGAGTCCATGACTCATTCTCCTTCTCTGTCTCAAATGATCTCTCTCTCCATCTCTCCCCCTCCCTTTCTCATTCTGTCTATAGTAATAATAGGGAGGCTTGGGTAGAAAACAGTGATCCGTGTATGAATAGCAGGCTGGTACCTTTAAAAAAACACGAAACAACAGGCAGTCAGGCAGGAATACACTGGGAATGCAGTCATTGGCCCAAGAAAATCTGATCGGAGAATGTCTTTTTTCGCTCCTTCTCATTCTCCCTCCCTCTCTTTCTCTCACTCTGTCTCTTTCTCTCTTACACTCTCAGTCTTTCTCTGGCTGCATCTAAAATGGCAACCGATTTCCTGTGAACTACACTGCTCAAAAAACTAAAGGGAACACATAAATCACACATCGGATCTTGATAAACAAAATATATTAAAGATCAAAATCTTCACTGTACATTGTGTAATTCGTTGAGAACAAAATGACAGAACCACGTACAATGGAAAACAAAATCACCAACAAATTTAGGGATATATTCAAACAACAAAAATCAAAGTAAACCATTTTAATCACAGGCTGTTCCGACTTGCAAGAAATTCATCACGGCAACTTATAATGTGACTCACCAGTGTGTATAGCCCCCACATGCCTGTATGCACAGCCCACAGCATTGGGGATGGGGTCCTGGGGAATCTCCCCCCAGACCTGGTGGGGAGTCCTGAACCGTCTGTGGTTCTACTTAACAGCGTTTGATGCACCGATACATACATTGAGAGGTTCTCAATTGGGTTCTGGTCCGCGGAACATGAGGGCCAGTCAATGGCATCAATGCCTTCGACATCCAAAAACTGCTTGCACACTCTGGTCACATGAGGCCAGGCATTGTCCAGCTCCAGGAGGAACTCAGGCCCCCTGCACCAGCATAAGGTCTTACGATGGGTCTTAGGAATTCTTCCCGGTACCCAACAGCAGTCAGGGTACCGTTGGCTAGCACAAGGAGGTCTGTGTGACTCTACAAGCATATGCCTCCCCAGACTATCACAGACCCACCACCAAGCAGGTCATGCTGGATGATGCTACTGGTAACGACACTAAGGACACTGGCAAAACAAAAAATAGAGAAGATACAGTCAGGAAGGATGAGGCCAATGTCTGTGACCACCACCTGCAAAAACATTCCCTTTTTGGGGGTTGTCCTGCGGTCTCTAGATATCCCTGAAGTAGAATTCACATGGTGTTACACTGTGATAATTACTTTTTGAGGGGTGTAGTTTTGGCCAAAGCCCACAGATGTGCAGGCACTGTCTCTGACCTCATGCTAGCAGCAGGATGTATGGCTAACTAACTCTTCTTTCTTTGGCCTCATGCTAGCAGCAGGATGTATGGCTAACTAACTCTTCTTTCTCTGACCTCATACTAGGAGCAGGATGTATGGCTATCTTACTCTTCTCAGTTTCTGACCTCATGCTAGCAGCAGGATGTATGGCTAACTAACTCTTCTTTCTCTGACCTCATGCTAGCAGCAGGATATATGGCTAACTAACTCTTCTTTCTCTGACCTCATACTAGGAGCAGGATGTATGGCTAACTTACTCTTCTCAGTTTCTGACCTCATGCTAGCAGAAAGTGAACACATCCGCCGACGTACTGCCGACACGCTGCTATTAGACGTTCGATCGATTGTTTGTTCGTGTCCACATATGTCTGTTTGCGTCCAAGAACCGCAAGCAGATCTGACAAACACAGCGCACTGCGATAGATCTGCAAATACTCTACCTATGATAACAGAATACAAATGAGTAATACACAGTAATACAAATGAGAAATCAAAGCGTTACATACAGTAAAAAGCCTAGTATCTGAGAGAATATGTCTTCTAATTTGTTCCCTATTCCCTTCATAGTGCACTATTCTTGTCCACAGCAATTTGAGACGCTATCTCTGGCTTTATGTTTATGTCCCCATCTGTGTGTCTGGCACTGGCTCCGCTCCTGAGCAGCACTGACCCACCCAGACAGGGCCTGGGGCACACAGAAGTGCCCCCAGATGGGAGACCTGAGGCTGGGCACAAAGATAAGCATATCCTACATCTCTAACAGGAAAACCGGGGACGGGGAATTAATCACGGGGATGTGATCAGCATGATACATTTGCATCTACAGAAGGCTCTCCCTTGTGTGTGTCTGCATGTGTAGTATCTTCCACATGCCCTCTAGAATTATTAATGCAATTCATATAAAGAGCAGCTATATGGCCTAAATGTCGGAATTAAAACAGAAAGACCAAATGAAAGAAGAGCAAGGTTAGCAATCATGGAGTGTATATGTACACATATGCTCACTAGGTGTCCTAGGCATAAACATTTTGTTTTGTTAGCAGATCATCTTGCCAGGCAACAAATACTACTACGTAGATCTTGGATGGATTAATCACAAGTTATGTATTTGTTTCCTGGCATGATGATCTGTTTACCAATACCTAATTTAAGTGATGAATCCATCTTTAGATCTAAGTAGTAGATCACACAGTGCTGATCTACTACAGTGAAGGTATGTAAACAGTGAGGGGGAGTTATATATGCCCTTATACCACAACCCACTGAGATGTCTTATTGCTGTTGAATATTAGGAAGGAGATAGAAAACGTTGGTGAGCTACGAAATGGCAGAACCAGGTATAGCAACTAAAGCTACTGTAGTGGCTGACATGCAGGTGTGAATCTGGGCTGGGGCCGGAACCAACGGCTTTAAAAAGGTGCCAGGTGAGGCTAAGCCCCGGCATCTTAGGTTATAAGTCTGCCTAAACAATATCTGATCAAAACATTTCATGAGCTAGTCAACAGATACAGTTTTTCTTATAAAAACAGGTTAAGTTGACATGAAATATGATATGGCTTCCCAAATAAGTGGAAAACACTTATACAAAATGTTTTATTGAGATACAAAGCTTTTGGCACAGCGTCATGGTCTAGCATAACCTCTATTTAATATCTCCATCATTGGCTAGATGATTGAAATGGAACGTTTAGACTAGCATATTTCCTCTGGACCTATGCCACAGAGCTTAGACCAACTGTTGTTTTGAAGAGTAGTAATTGTTACTGACACATTAACCAAGGCAGCCCAATTCTGATCCAGTCAATTTGACCAATCAGATCAGTTACTTTGACCAACATCCAGCTCCCATGAGAACGCCGCAAGGGTAACCTTTCATTTAAAAAAGGTTTGCTGAGATCAATTAGAACTACATGTGGTAAAACCTACGGGGCAACGCTTCACCATGCAGCTAGACAATCACACTAAACTCGCCCATATAGCTACCAAATTGTTTTAAAAGGCCTAAATGTAAAAGGTTTATAACAGGCCATGTCATTCACCCAATCTGAATCCCCTTAAATGTAACTCCTAACCACAATTGTAACATCAATACCCATGTTAACTTTTACTCTAAACTGACCTAACACTGCTACTTTTTGGGAACAGGGAAAGTTTCCTCATTAGCTCAGTTTTCCTAATTGAATGTCAAACTATTCATGTAATCAAACCTGTTCACACACACAAACACAAATTCAGCTTTGCGGACAGTGGGCTCTTGGTATAGAAATGCAGAAAATCTAATTACATGTACACACACACACACACACAAGCACTTATACGACAGAGCGGTACATCACTGTTCAGTAATGTCTTACTTGCTTCATCTGTGTACCATCCATTTGTCATCTATGACAAGTCCTGGCATCACATCCATTCTCCCTTTGTCCTTGTCGTCCTGACTCATCCTCCCTCTCGTGTTGGTTTCTGTCTGTCTGTTTGTCTGGGTCTGTTTATGTTTTCTTTACGTCTGTCTGTGCCAATCTCTAGATGCTATCGTTGTGGATAATGCACTGACTCGGGTTAGATCATGCTCCTTCATTAATACTTAAAATGTGAAAAAATAAATTACCACAGTAGCTACATAACTTTATTGTATTTGTTGTAGCTAACTTACTGGCAGGGATAATTGAGTAGCATTGAATATAGTGTTGCACTAGTTGATTAGATTCTCTGTCGTTTCTTTTGAAATGGTTGGCACAGGCTTAGTGTTATCAAGTCTAATTGTACATTATGAAGGATCAGGAATACAGCTTATTGAAGCATTAAAACTCTTTAGCCTGATTTTTAAATTGTTTGACTGATCCCTAGTTGGTCTAACATCAAAATGAATTAAAGGTATCTTAAATCATGTTGACATTCTGACAATGTTTTTAAGGTAGTGTTGGTGTTGCTAAGTAACAAGCCGTGCATGGGAAAAACCTGAGAAGGTAATTGATTTGCAAAAATTCAATGATGACATTCTTTGCACCCCAGGTCACTCTCATATAATTCTATGGTCACTCACACTGAGGGCCAATTTAGAGTAGTTGGTGATCTTTTATGTTATATATCTGGACACATGGATATTTGAGCAAAATTCCAACCACATTTTATTCAAGATATAATTTGACAAATAACATAAACCTGGAAAATAATTTGTAAACCATTTATTCAATGGAATTACATTTTTTTTAGCAAAACAATAAGTACACACATAGCTTCAATTGCATGTTTTGCTGAAACAACTTAATGTTGCCTTGAGATCCAGGCATTAATTTGCCTTTAAACATGACCATTTCATAACATTTCATTAATTATTATTATATTATTGCATCATACTGTAGCTTTGTTTGTGTATTTTGCATTATTGAACTGTTGCAAGAGTCATGTTCGATTTAACGTCAGCTTTTTGATAGATGGAATTACATTCTCCTCAAAAATCCTCTGGTACAATATGGAATTTTTGGTCAATGATGTCGAATTGACTAGACAGCAAAACCACCCCAAATCATAATGCTACCGCCAAGCTTTTCCATTCGGTAAAAGGGTTTTCTTTCAAAAAAAGGTAGTTTGGTTTTTTCAAATAATGTGGTCTGTTATGTGGCCAAACAAATACAACTTTGACTCACCTGTCCAGACGCATTGTTCAAATAGTTCTGGTCTTGAGCCAGATATGGTGTAGCAAACATGAGTCGCTTCTTGATTTTCTTTTGTGACAGCTGAGGATCTTTTACTTCTACCCTGCCATGTAGCCCAAGTTTGTGCAGCTTCTTTCTGACAGTTGACTCATGAGCTTTGACACTGGTTGTGGTAAAAGAGGCCTGAAGATCCCTTGATGTTTCCCTGGGGTCTAAGGGCTTGTAGGAGAAGCTTCAGGTAAGCCCTTGGGCAGAATGTAATTGGAGTACCCTTCATATGTAGATTGCCAGTGGTTTGGACATTTGTCCATTTGTTGATAATTTGTAAGATAGTGGACTAATGTACTTTGAATTGCTGGGAAATGGCTTTGTACCCCCTTCCAGACAAACAGACATCAATAGGTTTTCTTCTGAGGTCCTTCAATAGGTATTTTGAACATAGCATCATGTGTTATCAAACTGCCATATGGTTAATATATATATATATATATATATATATATATATGGCTGTTTAGGTTCTAATTTTAATTGTTTTATGTAATCAAAGATGTAAGTATGTATTAACTGTAGAATTTTTTGTTTTGGTTTTAAATATATAAATGTCCAATTGAAAATAAATATTTTTTTGGGATATGTTAAACTGCATTACTTTTATCAATAAATGTGGTTAGAATTTAGGAACTTTTCACACAACGTTTTCTGTAAGCTTAACCTGCTGAACTTTAAGACCAGTCTCAGCTGGCAAGCTCATTCATCTCTCTCTCACACAGATCTCAGCCTCTCCCAATCAATCTAGCACTGTGTGTGTGTGTCTGTCTGTGTGTGGAAACCAATGCCTCGAATTCAGTCAGGCCTCTTCTAATCAGATATTGATCCATTTATCTGCAGCTGCGGTGGTTCTTATTAGATTCTATATCTCATCATGCACACACGCAAATACAAACACACACACATCATTTTTGTTCCTGTTTGTGTTTGCATTATGTCCCAACTGAAATTATTTTTCCCTCAAGTGTGCAATACTTTTAAGTAAAGCCCTAACAGACAAAAGAGAGAAGAGTTTTAGATCATTTCGGTCAGATGCCCTCTGTCTGACCCTCAGGCTGTGAAAAACCTAGTCTGTTTTCAGTTAATCATTAGTTTCTATTATTATTTATGACTCTGGGTTTTTGTCGATGTGACGGCAAACCTCCCAGTTCTTCTCAAATGGCCCCCTAATCTACGTTGTAGTGCTCCACTTATGGCCAAGACCCACTTTATTTCACTGCTCTTTAAAAGGACTTTATAGCCACTTTCTGACGTCCAAGTACCGATCTCCAATACGCAGTTCTGTAAAAGGTGAATTGATGGAAAGACGTTTCTCCATATTTACAACACTTGATTGAGATTCTGAAATGTATAGTCAAAGTCAATTTACTTTCTCCCAGGGTTCATTATCCTCAAAAAATCTACCAAAATAAAAACCCACAACCACTAAGTCAAGCACCAGAAGCGTGCCTTGCAAAGCATCTATTACCATGTGTCCTGCTTTTGAAAAGGTTTTGTAGTGTGATTGTGGTTTTTACTGTGTGACAATCACCAATGCAAATGTGGTCCAATCTGTTACATCAGATATGACATAAACATGTGTTGTGTATATGTTGTGTTGAAGTACGCCGCACATTCTGAAGTGATGCTATGTCACGTTACATCAAAAAACACCCAATGCCGTAAGGGAAATGAAAATGGCCTCAGTATGCAAACACTCACACCTCATCAAGTGTGGTGCTTGGCCTCGTCAGGCCTTTGACACATTCATTTACCCACCCCTGCTGACAAATGTTGGCAACCTTTCACAAGGTTGTAATCAAGCACAGGGGCCTATTGTATTAATATGTGTGTAGAAACTGCTGTATGTTCTACTTAAGAACAACATTTTGAGTTTTTCTTGAACAAAAAGAAAGGGGTAATATATTCATATATAATATATATACTTTATAATTTTTTTAACATCAGTGTTATAGGTTTGACTCCACAGGGGGCAGAGGTGAAAAGTATGAAAAAAAACATGAACTAGAAGTGCTCAACTATATAAAACATAATTGTACAGGTTCTTAAATAGAGGTGTATGTGGACGTGACAGAGGTTGAGTGAAGGCCAAAAGGTTTTATTTGTCTTACACAGTTGTGGCTCTCTTGATCAGTAAAAATAGAAGCAATGCAATTGAGTTGTCTACAGCACTGACAAAAACCCCACACTGTCATTTAAACAAGCCACACATCTGCAACAGCTCTCTTGGGGAGCAAAGCCATACAAGTCATGGTGGTGGTGCTGCCGAATGAATGAATCATGTGCTGCTCTTGGCCCAATTGGGACGGAGCTTTTATGGTGATCTGTCCCTCTGATTCATTTTAGAAACCCATTGATGGCAAATTAAACCCCTGACTTAACCTGTTGTACGATGATGGATGGAAAGCCTAGGTATAACTATTGTTTTTGCACATGGTTACAAAACAAAAAAGTCCTACCCAACTCTAAAAACACTGTCTGTGGAAAGAAGGATGTGCCCGACTTTCCAATTAAGTGAGATCAGCCATCTCCCAGTCTGTTACCATCTCTGTTATAATACTTCCACAAAGGTTATATATTGACTATAATTTCAAAAATTACAGTACGGCTCCAACATGATCAAATTATATAATGTAGCCGGTGTTAATTATTATAACAATTTTATTCACACTCATTATTAACTAGGCTGTGACAGACAATATCCTTGTGCGGACCTAAGACCTACCCTGACCCAGAAATCAATGGTCCCTACTAATGGTCTATGCCTTTGCACAAACCCTTATCCTAACTTTTTTTACTAAAATGAACATACTCTAATGCATAAACCATGCCTTTACCAGTAATAACTAAACCTGTAAGTTTTAAACTCAAACACTATTCCACGTTTATGTTTTTTCCTGAACTTGACCGCTACGCTGGAACTTACATTTTCCATAGTCGGAACCTGCCAAAGAACCCAAACACAGACATGAAACTCATACACACAGCACACACACACACACAAACTACATCTTTGGAATGTTGTTTAGGTTTGACACTAACTCGGTCCTTAGACAGGTGGACTTTGACAGAGACAACCAGGTGAACTTAACAGGGACAACCAGGTGGACTTGGGCAGAGACAACCAGGTGAACTTCACAGAGACAACCAGGTGGACTTGGCCAAAGACAACCAGGTGGACTTTGGCAGAGATAACCAGATGGACTTGCACAAGGACAACCAGGTGGATTTGGACAAGGACAACCAGGTAGACTTGGACCTAGAAAACCAGGTGAACTTGCACAAGGACAACCAGGTAGACTTGGACAAGGACAACCAGGTGGATTTTGAAAGGAACAACCAGGTGGACTTGGACAGGGACAACCAGGAGGACTTGGACAGAGACAACCTTATGAACTTGCACAAGAACAACCAGCTGGACTTGGACAGGGACAACCAGGTGGACTTTAGGCAGGGACTGCAGAAGTCATCATGTAGAAACTAGATCAGCAACACAACCAGGTGGACATTGTACAGGGACTGCGACATTTATATATACATCCTGGGGACTTATTTTGTCAAACCCCTTTAAAAGCCACGTTACATTTATAAACCCTTTATAAAGCATTGAAAAATGAATAGTTGCTATGTAAATAATTTATGTGCATTGCATGCATGTGCACACAAACACACCCACCTGCCACAGATTGCTAAGTGTCTCCTGTAGTAGACATAAATACATTCTGACAAAGGGTATCATTTGGAAAGAAGACAAGTACTTTTTAGCCACTACATTAAAGCTTTAAACAAAGTATTTTCTTTTGGAAATTTTAGCTGTTCACGTAATCATAACCAAGACTTGCCTAAAGAGAGAAACACACAATAAGACCGATTTTCTAACTGATGTTTGTGTTTGTAAGAGTAAGGCTAAGAGCAGGGTTAGAGCATTTGCTCCAGCCTGCCGGTCCCCATGGTGAGACAATAGAGGAATAATAAAAGCACCATGCGTGGATGAGGATGAGTCATTGAGGAAAATGAATGGGTTGTGCCAGTTGGGCTTTTTCTGCTGAAGCGAATTGCTCCTCACCAAAAACACCTCATTGGTGCCGCAGAGGAAAGGTGGATGCCTTGTTAACAGCAAGACCTATATTTACCTGTTGTTATGTCAAACATACAGATTTAGGATGGATATTTGTGCCTGTGTGTGTGTGTGTGTAAGACAATGCTAATACCAATACCTTTTGTTTGGCCTGTAGTTGTTAAGGACCATAGTTGCGTATCAAAGTCTTGGCAGCGATTCTTGTTATGATAAAACCCTCTAAAAACTTGATGATTGCTTTGTAATGCTCCTCAGTGGAACATTGATCAAGAAAAGTTCTCCAATATTACACGTCAATGGTTTTAGCCCAGCCACAGGGAATGACGGCTAATTTTCTGATGCGTTAAACTCTCAACGTTAATGACTATCGCTGGAAGGAAAGGGTGGTTTTAGTTCAGAAGTGACCGAGTTTCAATAGTCTGACACTTTTAGTTAAAAAGTGTCAGAGTTTCAAAAGTCTGAATGTCTTCAGGTGTTTTGGGACTTTTTCTGAGGTAATGGATGCTACGGTTCTAGAAGAATTGAATGTCAGCATGATGCTTATGGCCCTTGACATGAGACCGACAAAACACTTCACAGCCAGGGTTTGAAATGGGCATCAGTATCATGGTTCCCACAGGAAACAGCGCGATGGAGAAAGTGGTTTTATGGCTAATTTCCATTTTATTGTATTCTTACCTCTTGGTCTATGAAACAAAATTGGAACCGACTGCTAAAGTGTATTGTATGGTAATATAGTAATATGCCTGTATGTTCATGGGTCATTTCACCTGCTGATAAAAATGATAATCTAGAAAGATAATACTGCTAATGGAGACCAATAATTTGATCTGGCAACGAACAAATGTCTGCTTGTCTCTGCATCCTTCCTTCTCTGTCTCTTTTTCTTTCTTGTTCTCTCCCACTTTATCACATTCTTTCAATTTCTCTCTCTTTCACTCTCTCTCTCTTTCTCTTTCCTTCCTTACCTCTTCCACTCAGGTGGTCTCCAGCTGTATACATTTGTCAGAAACCTCTTCGGAGCATGAAATTGCATTAGTCCTGTCTTTGACTGTGCGGGTCTCCTGGCTCATGTCATGGCTCACATACAGCTAATGGAAGCTTTTAGTCAAGGGGGAATCCGGTGGCCTAGGACCCAGACCTGAAATGGAAGGATCTCCAATACTGAGTGCTCCACAGAACCCGCACGCACGTACACACACACACGTGCATACTCTTGTTTAGGACATATTGTTGGGGGAAACTAATCACTGGTAGCCTGGAGAGATTCAACCCATGCAGGTCAACGCGTGGCGCTCTAACAGAAGAGAGGGAGGCACTTCAGCCTATAAAGAAAACCCTTAAACATGGTAAGAACCTTCCCCAAACTGTTGCCACACAGTTAGAAGCATCTAATTGTCTAAAATGCCTTTGTATCCTGTAGCATTAAAATGACCCTTCACTGGAACTAAGGTGTCTAAACGAAACCTTGAAACACAGCCCCAGACCATTATCCCTCCTCCACCAATCTTTACAGTAGGCTCAATGCATTGCGGTAGGTAGCATTCTCCTGGCATCTGCCACACCCAGATTTTGTCCATCAGATTGTCAGATAGTGAAGCATTATTCATCAATCGAGAGAACTTGTTTCCACTGCTCCAGAATCTAGTGGCAGCATGCTTTCCATCCCCAGATGACGCTTGGCAATGCGTATGTTGATGCGAGGCCTCCCTACAACTGCTCGGCCATGGAAACTTATTTTGTGAAGCTCCTGACGCAAAGATGTTGCACAGATGTTGCATCTAGAGGCATGAATAAATATCTAGAATCTAGAACTAAACATAATAACAAGGTGACTTATTTTGCAGAGATAGGGTCAGCATTTTGTAATAGGTGGTAATAGTAATATGAGGGGTATGGTCTAAACATTACAAGGTCTAGTACAAGGATAGGTCTGGGTCCAAACCAAAAGGTGTTAACAGGGTCTAGTACTAGAAGGGCTCTGTTATAAACATAAAGGGGTTAACATGGTTTAGTACTAGGATGGAGATGGACATAAGGAGTGTAAAGAAGAGGGAGGGGGTACTCAGCTCTAGAGAGAAACAAACAAACAGAGTGCACAGGAAAGAGAAAAGGACAAAAAAAGAAAGTGCGGTGTTAAAGAGTTAATCGGGTGGGTGATCTCCCATGGAGACAGCCCAGGGATGGCTGCTCTTTCCGACTGTGTCCAAATAGTATCCTATTTCCTATAGATTGTATTGCTTTTGAGCAAAGCCCACTTAGGGCCCTGTTCAAAGTAGTACACTATATATTTGGGGTAGAGTGCTGATTGGACCCCTTCCAGACAGCTATTCTTTGGTGGCAGCGATGCCATGGGTATTATAGTCATTGGTCCCATGTCCAGCTGGTAGCGGTAGATAAGACTGCACACTGAACCGCTGAACTTAACAGCATTTATCAAAACCTGTCCATGGCCAGCCAGAAGGCAGCCAACCAACCAGCCAGATGCAGATACATCACAATACATTTATTCATTGAGCCAGCTAACTAGCCAGGCAAACAGCCAGTAACGTAGCCAGTTGGCATGACGGTTAGCAGGCAGTCCAGTCATTCAGCCATTAGGCTTTCCAGTCAGCCAACAAACCCATCAGCCAGCCAACTTGTAATTATCTAGACCGTCAGACAGTCAGTCAAGCATGCGAAACAGTCAGTCGGCCACCCAGTCTGCTAACTAGTGAGATTTGAAAAGGTTTTAGAAAACCTCCCAAATCAGTTTACATGTCAGTACATTTCACTAACATACACCACACTGACTAAATGATCTTATTTTAAGGGAGCTGTTCATTAAGACAACGGAAGAGAGAGCGATGATCACACATGAATAGACGTGTCCCTGTACACATCATGTAAAAGAGATTCACATTAAGGATTCCCTTGGAAGGATAGCGGAAGAAAGAGAGAGAGAAAGCAGTAGATATAGAAAAAGTGAGAGAGAATGAGAGAAATGAAGGGAGATGAAGAGAGAATGAGAGAATGAAGGGAGATGAAGAGAGAATGAGAGAAATGAAGGGAGATGAAGAGAGAATGAGAGAATGAAGGGAGATGAAGAGAGAATGAGAGAATGAAGGGAGATGGAGGAAGGGGGGGTTCATCTTCTTAGAAACAGACTAGATTTTCTCTCCTCCTTTCAAATCTTTTAAGGCTCTAGCCTCCAATACAGCTACAACAGCAATATGCTTAAGAGAAAGTAATGGACACACACACACGCACACACAGCAATGCACATACCTTTCAGCTGGCAGGTGCTCAACGTGTAAAGGCACCCACCTGTACCCCTCACCTGTTTTGCTGTACTATCTTGAAACTCATAACAGCTTGTTGATATTTTCCCAGTAAGGTATATTTACTCACAAATCAACACACTCTGACCCATTAATAAACATGCTGGTCAAAATGCCTCCAAGAAACACGATAGCATTATCAGTTAATCAATTAAATCGATGGTTGATGTATTTCTGATGTTATTCTGTTTGGTATTGCTCGTAATTATATTTAAAATGTTCTTGTTATGTACGTACAGGCTGGCTGGTGGGTTGGGTAGATCTAAAGGTGTGGTGGTTAGCTATAGTCTTGTCTGGTGGGTTGAGTAGATCTAAAGGTGTGGTGGTATGCTTTAGTCTGGTCTGGAGGGATGAGTAGATATATTGGTATTCTGGTCAGCTATTTTTTATTGTGATTGTTTATTTGCATATTGTTTGGTGTCTAGTACTGGGTATGCTTCATTAATATCATCATATATTTGCTTGAGCTTCCTGTGGCCATAAAAATATTCTGCTACGTCACAAGATAATACTTACTATTTGGCTTTCAAATAGACCATTTTTTATCCTTTTCTTTGCAACATTTTCCAGTTCCTTGGTGTACAAGAGAAAGTTTTCTGTAAAAACACTATATAAATGATGTTTTTCAAATTACTAGTAATAATATAGAAACGCAGATGTTCTGTGTCAAAATCACTGATTGCATCACATTAGGGTCTGAAAAAAACCGTGTTTGACTTTTAATAGCGCATCTGGACCTTTAATCGCTCAATTGGCGAGACAGGAATGTCCTGGTGTAGAATGGCTCTGTAGCCTACTGACGTTGCCATTTAACCAAATTAAGTAAAACAGTTTGAGTCACCATCTCCAGATCCACTTTTGATAGGTTCTGTTCTTCATAAAGGCTAACAACACTTGCGTTTTTATGGCTAAGTAAATATCTATGGGAGTTAAGTGAATTTTAACAATGTCTCTGTCTAAATTTTAGCCAATATTGTGTTTGTGCTGTGAATTGATTGTAGACAAAAGTCACCTTGTTCTGCAGAGATTTACCCGGTTATTTAAATGCAGAGGCAGAGTAAAGAAACGAAAACTGCTCATGCTTTACCACATTGACAATTGCTAACAATAACAACAAATAACACAGGTGGAGAGCTACTGGTAGAACCCTATTTTAGAGCTATTGGTGGAACTGACCCGGCATGGTCAAATCGCGGCATGCCATTCAGATTTTTTCCACACTGCTCCATCAACCGTAAAGGGATATGGGTCAACGCGTGGGATGACATATTCACCTCTAACGCCACTGTTGGCTTTTCTGGCGATCAAGCGGCCTAAGGGAGTTGCATGGTGAAAGCAAGAAAACCCAGCTGATGACTCCCCTCTTGGAAATTCACAATTTCCAATTGTTTTTGAGGGTTAGCTTTTCCGGTAACGAAAATCAGATAATAATTTTCAAAAGCTCGACCGCATGAGCTAGAAAGAAATGTTGTTTTCTGTCTGTGACTTTTTGCTAGTTTTGTGAGATCAGACTTTATTGATTCGATTACAAATAAATTCTTAGGACACGATGGGACCCATGCTATTCAAAAACATACCTGAAAGCACCTGTGAAGAATCGTTAAGATTGCAGGAAGAATATGTTACGGACCAACAAATCAAATGTGAAGCATTGTGGATGGCTTGGGTTGCGATACAGTATTTTGGGAGAAAACCGAACATACTGCGTTCCACAGTATTGAACCCAATTCAAAGGTCAAGGATGGTGATGGTGCTGCGAATTTGTTTTTGCTGCATGAGAACTTCGAAGAGTTCTAATCATTGAAGGAATCTTAAATTCTGGTCGGTATCAGAACATTTTAAAAAGAGAATGTCAGGTGATCCACCCGTAAACAGAATTGCAAGAGCACCGGGATTATGCAGGAGGACAATAGCAATGCATATTTTGCAAGTTTTGGAACTAAACCTTACTGAGATGTTGTGGCAGGACCTGAAAAAGGCAGTTCATAAAAAACAAAACTACAAAGGTTGCTGAGATCTTCATGTAAGAGTAGTTTAAAATTTAAATAATGCATTAAAATTTCAACAGGGAAACAATGGTTCACTACCAAGTATAACAATCTTGTTTTATTGGTTCACTCTGCTTCCCTTTATTTTATTTGTCCTTTATTTATACTGAGAGGTCAGTCTAAGACCTAGGTCTCTTTTAAAGCTGAGCCCTGGGTTATAGCAAGGTGTTTAGATAAAGGTTAGTACGCAAACTATTCCACAAATGAAGGTCAAAATAGACAAATCACCTCTGAATGACAACTGCTTTTTTTTTTAAATAAAACAAAGTCTGGCTCTTCTGGAGGCCAGTGAGTCTCAGCCAACAGAAGTGCATATGACGTGTGCAAAACAATGACGTGTGCCAAAGTTCACCCCTGAAATAACGCAAATCTGCATGATAGGCTGCCTCTAGGTTTCTCTACTGACTATGGCATGCATACATTGGAAAACACCATAATCTAGTACTAACATACAGTGCCTTCTACAATTTCATTTCTTTGCTAATTTGATGATTTGTTTCTACAAAAAACATTATGCCTGAGTGTCTTAACTCAGGGTTTTCTAATAAAAAATGTAAATTGTGCAATATAACAGTTTGTTGTCCTTTAAATGTTGATTTTAGGATTTGTTTATATGTGGTGGCAGGAACTTGAGCCCTGAAATGAAGACTCGACCAATAATTTAAATGATCTTCTTATGACCTAAAAACCTGTCCTAAAAGCAATATGAGGACAAGGAGATTTTTTCTTTCCTATGATAATTGTCTAAATTGTCTCAGCCACAGAGGGAGATGCGACTATCCGCAGTTACCATCTCAGCATAAACCTGTCAATCCGATTCTGATTCAGTCAGCTCTATTCTGATTCAGCGGGGCACCAACCTCTCACGACCACCAAGCTCTGTCTCTGAACCATTCCCTCTCTGAACCATTCCCTCTCAGAAGAGTTCCCTCTGAAGAATTCCCTTGGAGATGGTCAAATGGAATAACAACTCACCACCAACGCTCTTTCGGTGCATCAATCCCTCAGAGGTCTGCAGATGGAATAAAAATCCTCCACCCCAGCAGAGCTCCCTCTTAAACCCAACTTACAGAGATCCATACCCTCAGCCAACTGGTTTTGAGGCATGGTAGATATTAGTATGGGTCTGTTTGGTACTAAATGCAGTCCCTAAAGATAACTGCGTCTGTTGCAAAATTTGTATTGCCTCATCCCTCATTATGTTGGCTTATTAATATTGCAGTGTTGTAGTGTGTAGTGGGCCAAATTTTAAATTCAGGCAAATTATTTTATTCAAAAAGTTTGGGACTTTGTTAAAATGTATGATATATGCGCCTATATGTACTTTCTGTTCATTTTAGACATTTTCAGAGGTTAAATCGAAATGATTAAAAAATATTTCGCTAATTTAGTGGTAGACTGGACTAAAACTAAAATAACTATACGCTAAACTGAATACGTTTATGTAAACACTATTTAAACAATGAATTGTCTTGCTGACAGCGCAATGTCTTCCCTACAGCTCTGGTTCATGCTTATCGGTGAGAGTCTTAAGAAAGTAGTAATTGGGGGCACAAATCTTTACTCTCTACAATCATCGCCAAATATGTTGACGGAGTCGGTGTCCTAACAAGCTACGCTCTCATGAGTGAACACAGAGTGCAGAGAGCTGGGGACACAGGGGATACCCCAGTGCTAAGAGACAATGTGCTGGAGGAGGTGTTGTTGCCATAGCTCTCAGCCACTTGCGCACCGCAGTCTCTGAGGACCCCCCTCGCAAAGAAAAAAGAAAATGACGCACGCCAGTCTGAGCTTGGCAATCAGTTTTGAAGGTACAATAGTGTTGAACTCTATGAACTGTAGTCGATAGAAATCATACCCGCATGAACAGTCTTTTTCTCCATGTGTGTTATCGTGGCTGTGTGGACCGCTACGGAAATGGAATCTTTCACGGGTCGGTTGGAGCATTACGCAAATTGGAGTTGGTCTAGAGTGCCTGGCATAATGCCCTTGATGTGGTCCAGAGTCAGCGTCTCCAAGCCCCTAATGATGACATTGACTCAATGACTCAAAAAACCTCCGCCTGCAATGGAGGCAACATCGAACCCAGATGGACCTGCTTTTGGGGTCGGGAGAAAACATGGGTTTCTTGCCATGCACCGGAAGTCTTCATTGTCAACCATCTATCTAAGTTTGAGTCTTAGATTGTTTTTGTCCTTCTGCATGCCTGCTGGATCTGTGAAGTCTACCTCTGTCTCCCCCTGAAGTGTTCTTGATTACAGCTCTTACTTAGTTTTTTTGCGTTGTGTTAAACCCTTTTCTCTCAACTGTCAAAGAGATCTATTGTTCATTACGCAGGATTGTGTAAAATACTTCCAAGTGGAGTTTCATATTGAGTCATGCTTTACTTCAACCTGAATGTTGGTTTTGTTGTTGGTTATCTATTATCTTCAGGGACATTTTTGCTTTTTTACTGGTTACAGTTTTTTTCAAATGAGTCATACCACCTCACAGAGATTATTTTAACTGGGTGACAGAAAACTTCCTTAAATTAGAATAAAGCCTCTATAATGACCTTCTCCCAACGGCCTTGGGTGGAAGTCAGACCAACCTTGTTGGATTACCTTAACCTCATTTCAACCCCTCCTTCCTGACAGATCAAAAATGTAGATTTTTAATTAAAAGTGTGATAGTAAAATTGGAATACTTATCTTAGTCATATTCATTTGCCCGATTGAGCTCAAATTCCATTATCTCTGTCTGAAGAACTGTCAGCACATCAACATGTCACCTTCCCAGACAGAACTTTAATATGGTCTTCAAAAAGCTTGATTTCTGCTAAGGGGGAGGGAAGGCAAGGCTTTAATCTTGGCTCCAACCATAATCATATGTAACTAAATGAGCACACATATCAACTTGTGAGCATAAACAATACCAAGTATTGTACAAAAACACTTTCAAGGAAATGTTACTCTGAGTGTGCTTTGTTACTGCTGTTGAACCAAGAAAAGTTGTCACTTAAATCATAATACTGGCCTCTTGGTTAATATGATAATGTCTATATTGTTCATCCTCTTATCATTCCTCTTTCAAAATATTACCAAAAATCAAACCTTTAGTTAAAATAAAACAGTTGAAAGAAACCATAAAACATGTTTTTCTCAAATGTGTGCCACACACCTTCATTTAACACTAGGTGCCTGCTCGCTATGCCAAGATAATATCTCTGAGTCTTCTATGATGCATAATGAGGTTAGAGAACACATGACAAGGGATCTGAGACCATTCCTCCACACCAACCGTGTGGTACTTGATGCAGTCCATGTATCCATGTATCCTAACACGTTGTTCAGGCCCTTTGGAAGAAAAACAGCCCCACAACATCAAAGATCCACCACCATACTTCACATTGGGGATGAGGTACTTGTAGGCCTGGCTATTTATATGTCTATGCCAAACCCACTTCGGGTGTTTGTTTAAAAAAAAAAAAAGTGGCTATGTAGGTGGCATCATTGTTTTGGAGACTTTCTGACCGTATGACCCAGCTCTTCTCCAGCTTTGATCCTCTGAGGTTCTTGAGCCACGCGAACCATCCTCCTCGCTGTGCGTGGGGTCAATACAGACACACGTCCTCCTTCAGGATGGTTTTTAACTCTTCCAGTTGCTTAGTAACTTTAGAATTATTGGCATTTCCAACCATTGAGCTATTTAGCGATCTCCTAAATTTTGTGCAGCTCAATAACCATTTGCTGCACCTCATTACGGTATCCTCGAAGGCTAGCTCATAGGATCGGATGCCTGTGTGAATTTTGCCTGGGTGTCACGTCATATTTATACCTCAGTGAATCTGGATTAAGAGAAAAGGGTTCCTAATCGCTCAGGTGAACTTAAAAAGTACAAACAAATCTACTATGAATGTATATAAAATGTTTTACTCATAATAACTTCTAAGGGTGCCAGTAGATATGACACCCATTTAAAACTGTGCTTCAACTAAAGTGAGAGTTTTGTGAATATTTTAAATGAAAGACCAAGAGGATACACTGCAAAGACAATTTTGTCCCAGTCGTTTTGTTCATATTTACCAAAGGTGCCGTTATTAGTGGAGGGCACTGCCTTTGGTAAGCATTGTCCTTTTCATCTTTCTTTACTTCATAGCGCTATATGGTAGATCTCTAAGCTGTATCAAAATAGCCTGGCACACAACAAGAGGATCAAACATACATGAACAAATGAGATTTGACTGACAGAAACTTATGAATCTAAGCATTAGCAAAGAAGTAAGGTGAGATTTGCCCAGAATTGTTTTCCTGTTCTCTCTCCATCCCATCGCTCTTTCAATTCCTCTTTCCTCCCTCCATCATTTTCTATCTCAACTAAGGAAGCCTGAATATAGATTCATTCTGTGCCTGCATTATTCAGGATGTAGGAGAGCTGATTACAGGCACCCACAGACCCTCTTTACACAACTTTTTTCTGGCTTTCCCTTGTCTCTCTCCCTCTATCTCCCCCAACATCTATTTCTTCCCCTCTCTCTCCTCCGACATCTATTTCTTCCGCTCTCTCCCCCAACATCTATTTCTTCCCCTCTCTCTCCTCCGACATCTATTTCTTCCCCTCTCTCCCCAGATATC
>JACXGK010002169.1:0-30251 GCA_016801125.1 Novumbra hubbsi | reverse complement strand
CCCCCATACTACCCTGCAGTCTGTGTGTGTTTAACTATAGCAGTAAATATTGCATGGAAGGGTTGGGTTCCCATTCGCTAGGGGTTAATAGGATTCTGAGTGTGCCGTTACCCTCTAGATTCCCTGTAATTACAACAATAAGAATGCTTCTGGCGTTCAACATATAGTGCCATGTAGCCCCACTGGATTCCACTTAAGGTGTGGAGGCTTGGGTTAGGGCATGCGGGTGGGGTGTGGGTGGGGGGGTTGTGGTAGCAGTAAAAGGTTGTCTGTTTTTTTCCTTACAAGACATATATCAGTGAGGAAACGCACTGTTAACAGCTTGGGGTATCAAGACAGGACAAGTGGCTTGAATTGACACTATTTGTAAGACCAGTATGTGCCATCGATTATTTATTTGGGCAAAAAAAACAAGGGTTAGCTTTATATAACAAAAAGCTGTGATTGTGGACTGAATGGGTTAATTCCTAGACTCTACAATTCAAATCCCACCAATTGGGCAGGCGGTATACTCAAGGGAACCGGTCAGGACAGGACATCCTCAACATCCAACTACAGTCATGATATTTGTGGCAAAGCCTGTGTTGTCTTATTTCAAGCGGATCCGAGATCAACATTCCTTCCTTGAGAGGCATTGGTTTTAAACTTTGATAATTACCTAATTCATCCTCTGTTCCTGCTGTCTCAGGGGGGCGTTTCCCTTTCAGGCACTTCCTTTCTCCACCTCTCTCTCATTCAGCTGCAACAGGAACAATTAATTTTGGGTCAGCGCTGTGGGGCATATTAAAATTGAAACAGTCTCTCTTGGTTTATTCTTCTCTATTCTCTACAATAAAATAGCTTGATTATTCCCTCTAGGATCATTTGGATTCACTAACTAATTTCTTTAACCTTTAGTGACATTGGAGAGGAATGGATTATTCCCAAATGGGTCCTGGGTTACTAAGTAGCTATTTAGTAATGGCTCAACAGTTTATCCATAATTATTCTTGCACTTATGAGTTTCAAGTTAAGGTTCCATCTTGTTCCTGAATGTTGGTGGGTAATGTCCTTCCTTCATACAGCTGAATGACGGAATAATCTATACTATTACCATTTCCCAGAAAAGTAAATACCATTGAGAGAATTGAGGAATGGCCCATGTTTTAAGTGAGTTAATGAAGCAGTGTTTGTATTCTGTTGATTACGTAGGTCTGTTGAGAATCTAACACAGTTGACGTACGGTCAAGAGACAAGGAAGCTGTTCTTTAAATGCCATGTAAAGCATGTAAAGCAACCGGAGTCTGCATCCCTACATAGTGACACAATTTCTCACTAAAAGCCTATCAAAAATATTCACCCCCTTTGACTTCCACATTTTGTTGTAGAATAAGATTCGATTATATTGGTTTAATAAAGAGTTTTTGCACCTGACCAACATAAGAAATGTGTAAAAATATAATAAAACCATGATGTTGACACAACAATTCTTGTCCATGCTTATTTGTTCTTCTATGTTCCTCTGTCCTGTTTTCATCAGGGACTTCTCTTAATTAGCTCTGTACATCCTTCCATGAAAACCTGACCTGTCTCCTAGTCCCTGCTGTTGAGAAGCATCCTCATAACATGATGCCACCACCGACATGCTTCACGATGGGATAATGTGCATCTGGGCTCAGCCATTAAAGACTGCAACTCCTCATGAGTTACAACTGGCTTCCTTGGTAGCCCTCTTTACTAGTGGCATTTTTGCCCAGATGATCAGTTGTCAATTATGACCTGTTGACAGATTTGTGTGAAATTCCCTCAATTTCTTAATTTATGGACTTTACTGTGCTCCAGGTGATAGTAAATGCCTTGGACTGTATATCCTAACCGTGATTGGTTATTTTGACTGTCCTTTTTCTGGATTCGATTTCAATGTTGATGTAGTTTTTTCTGTTATACTAACAACCTGTGGGACGTCTAAGAGAGATTTATTTAACCTAAAATAATGTCAAATACCTTAATTGCACACAGCTGCACTCCATTCCACATAATGTTAATTCATTTTGTGTGTTTAATATGTCTGTAATTCATTTAAAACAATTTGCTAAATTAATTTTTCATTTTGACATTAATCTTTTTATCTTGATCGATGGCAAAACCTCAAAATGCATTTTGATTTCATCCTATCACAGAAGATATGGAAAAGTTTCAGAGGCACTGGTGCTCTATTTCCTAACTTGTTGTGCCATTGTGCTGTTTGAACAGCTCTCTTCTCCATACTGGGCTTGTTGGTTAATAATGTGTTAATAAAATTGTACCCATGTGGAATTAAATCAATTCCCAAGGACAGTCTGAATTATTCCGCACCTACTTACTGAGCATTGTTGTATTCAAAATCAATTTAATTTTGGAAGTTGTTTTAATTTTCTTCTATTGTACAGTTCTTTTGTTGTGTATTTAGTGTCTGGAACAATCATGCTAGGCGACTGTGTGCTATGCAATGTATGATCGGTTACAAGTGCTTTGTGCTTTCTCTATTCTAGCCAAGATAATAAACCCTTTCAACTACCTTGTAATGGTGGGTGTCCACAAATGTGAGAATGATGTAAGTGGCACTCTAAGAGGCAAAAAATACTGCATCGCCCCTTCGCGTTAAGAATTATCTTTAAAACTCAAACCAGGTGCCTCAGCTAGCGGTTGGATGTGCTGGAGCACTGCAATCCCTTATGATCTCACGGTTTCTCCCGGGGGTGCATTCACTAGAGCCTGGCAAGCGATGCGACTGGCCCGAAGTAGTCATCTCCCGTTCCTCTTATTGCTCCGGTAATAAAATTCCCCATCAGCACCGTAATGGATCACCCTGAGACTTTATCCGATTTACTCAGCGAGTGCTTGGCAGAGCGAGGCTTGGGATGGCTGTACAGCAGAGCCTGGGATGGTTCTCTGGGCATCACTCTTCTTTAGGTTCCCCGAAGTCGTAATGCTCTATTGATTTGTTTAGCTAATACATTTCTACTATCTTCTCTGTTTCTCCTTTCCTCCTTTCTTTTTCTCTCCTCTTCACTTCTCTGCTTCTCCCATTTGGTCCTTGCCTCGCCTCTCTTCCTCTCCTCATTTCCAATCCTCTCCCCTCTGCTCGGCTCCTTCTCCACTCCTGTACTCTGTGCTATTCTTCTCTCTTCTCTTCTCTCATGCCTCCTTCTCTCCTCTTCGACTCGTTCATTCTTTCCTTCTCTCCTATACTGTCCTTTTATATCTTCTCTCCTTTCCTTTCTTATCTGTCCTTCATTCCTCTCCTCCATCAATTAACCAATCAATCAAACTGTATTTGTAATGTACGTAACATTTGTTTAAGTCAATAGCGCTCATCTAATGAATATAACAAAAAGTAAGATACTATATCAAACGCAAATGAATAAGGGACTAATGCTGTGAAATATGCCGGGATCAAATAAAATATTTATAGAATGTATTATTTTATGTAAAACATTATTCAGCCAAACCTGTACTAACTACAAACATGGATAAAAAAGTATTGTAACGTTGGAGATGGAGGTTGTACACAAACGCCGGGATAAGAGAAGACTTAAATAAAAATAACAAAAAATGTAACAAAACTTAAAAAGAGTCCACGGTGAGGAACCAACACATGTCAGGAACCAGCACACGTCAGGAACCAACACACGTCAGGAACCAACACACGTCAGGAACCAACACACGTCAGGAACCAGCACACGTCAGGAACCAACACACGTCAGGAACCAACACACGTCAGGAACCAACACACATCAGGAACCAACACACGTCAGGAACCGCACAAATGGCCATACATGTTTTGAACTCAAATATTGCATCTCTTTCATTTCCGCACAAGCGCACATGGGTGCATGCTTCCCCCGACCCTTTTAAGTGCAGCAAACATTGGTGAAATGTGAACTCAGTCTTTCTAGGCATCTGCAATAATGTCACGGCTGGAAGGGACGTAACCAATATCAAAGTGATATCAAACTCTCACTAGAATTTGCACCTTTCAAAAACAACGGGCCACTTAGCTAAGATAACTAGCTACCTCCCAAGCCAGGGAGAAATTCATCGATTATTGCCATGGTTTTTCTTTTGTCTTATTTTCCTTTTTTATTAGAATAGTAAATCACAATTGTCGTATCATTTAGAAGTCACGGCCATGCGAATGATGTGCTATACTCACACATTCAGTTGTAAATGCCTACCATACCGTGAAAACAAAGGCCTTTAAACCTCCCTGTTTAGGTTGTCTGTGTAGTTCATGCCTGGAGTAAACATGCTGGATGGCTTAAATGTGAGTTTTCTCAGCAGTCCTGTCTTCATTCTGTCTTGAGAGAGCGTGCTGTGTAGGTAACAGTTGGGAGGCAGTAGAGGCATTCCACAGTGTCACGTACACAGAATTGCTGGTGGTTTTATTGACAAAAATGCTTTCTCCTCTCTCCTCTACCGTTCCTTCTCCTATATTCTCTCCTCTTCTGTTCTCTCTTCTCACCACACCTCCATATGTCCTCTCTTACGAGTTCCATGTTCTAATCCTTTGCTGCTCTGGAACCTACTAAACAGCACCCACCCTCCCCCGGTTGAACAGTAAGTGGTTGTGACATCATATTATAATGGGAGTCCTCGTTAAGGCTCTGTAATCTGCATGTTCATCTGCATTACCACAATTTAGTGAAGGAGGCGGTTATGCCTCGTCTACACCACTGTAAGTGAATTAAGATCATCTGATTACACCCGGGTAAGTTAATGACTGTGCCTGAATTCCAAATCCTTTTTCCTATGTAGTAAAACGACTTTTCAGCAGGGCTGTGATAAGATTGTATACACTACATATTTAGGCTTGCACATCAATCAGCAGTTATCCCAGAAGTTTGGAGTATCTGTCTTCTAACCTTAAGGTTGCCAGACCAAATCCCAGAGGTGGCCAGGTGAAACTGTTTTGTTCTTTGCTGGAGCAAGGCAGTTAAACCAAATTGTTCCACGAGTGCTCACTATGGCAAATCGCTGCACTTCAATTCATAGGGGTTCAGTTGACGCCAAATTTGAATTGGACCTTGTAACGTTGATGTATTAAAGCCGGGTTAAGTAATGCATTTGTAATATTTTTTGGATTATTTATGCAATAAAACTGGGTAATGTAATAACTTGCTTGTTAACGTAGTAAAAATGTTTAACTGTTTTTTCTGCTAAAGGTAATCCTTTTATTAAATTAAATGTAAGGAGAAAAGGGTTGATTATTGTATTTAGTTGTGGTTGTACTGCTGACCACCACTAGGCGACTGCATTCTGAGGGGTTTCCTAGACATTTGACCGAGACATGGCATGTTTCTTTCTTCCATCATACCATGTTGAAACCTATACCAGCAGTAACAGAGCACAAACAATTGAGACTAATTAGACTGAGTGAACTAAAATTATTAGTTTTATATCAAACAAATTATAGTTGCAGACATTACATTTTTAACAGCACCAACCGGCACAAACAGAGTTTTGCATTGGCTGGGGGGCCAAATTCACACAGGTCATGTACAATGGTAAGATGTGAAAAAAGGTGTTCATGAAACCGAATCTTTTAATATAAAAGATGTACGCACACAATTTTAATTACGCATTGGTAGTCTTTAAAAACACAAACATTTAATTGTAACATGATTAACATGATTGATTGAATACCATGCTAAATGTGTTTTGTTGGCTAGCAATGAAACTAGTGTTGCAGCACAAGATATATCCTGTATATAGCAGACAAATAATCTGGTTCTGAATTACATTTTTACTACGCAAGTAGTATTGTTTCTTTTAGTTGTGGTTATTAATGTAATCATGGTAGAATCATGTTGTATCTTTTTAGAGGGCTGTAAAGTTTACACAGAATTTAGTTGGTTAAACCTAGCTCAGATTCCAACAATTTACAGGGCCACATTTTGACCCTATACCCCTACTAACTGCCATAACAACATACTGCACATTACACATACATTGGAAATGCTATGAGTTACAGTTTACTTTGTGAGGCCCTTAGATGTAGTCAGACTATCATCAAAGTATAAGTTCATAAGAAACTGCTGGCTAAGGTTACAGTCAGCATTAAGTAGGCACTTACTGTATGTGTTGTATCCACCAGGGTGATGCCATGGCAGTCATGTTGTCCACCCACCAGGGTGATGCCATGGCAGTCATGTTGTCCACCCACCAGGGTGATGCCAGTCATGTTGTCCACCCACCAGGGTGATGCCATGGCAGTCATGTTGTCCACCCACCAGGGTGATGCCAGTCATGTTGTCTACCCACCAGGGTGATGCCAGTCATGTTGTCTACCTACCAGGGTGATGCCAGTCATGTTGTCTACCTACCAGGGTGATGCCATGGCAGTCATGTTGTTCACCCACCAGGGTGATGCCATGGCAGTCATGTTGTCCACCCACCAGGGTGATGCCATGGCAGTCATGTTGTCTACCCACCAGGGTGATGCCATGGCAGTCATGTTGTCCAAATAGAAACAAGATCTAACAGACATAAGAAATAATGTCAGGTGGACTGATCCAATCAATAAATACAATGAAGAGATTATGCAAAGACACATATTAATTTAAACAATGTAATTTGTGTCATACATGTAACAACGAGAACAATGCAGTCATCATTCTTCTGGCCTGGGTCTTTTGGGTTGGACCTGCACATCATGCATAGAATTAGGAGACCATTGATGTCACATTGAAGACACGGGATAATGTCACATTGAAAGTACGGGGGAATTCCATATGCAGGAGATTGATCAAGAACCCCTTTTTAAGAAAAGTTGTGTTATATTATCCAAAAAGATGACAAAATCTTTTTTTGTCGAATTCTTTTATTTGCTAATAGTAACCTAATATTTTTCAGTAGGTAGTCTTTATGTGTTCATATGTTGTTAATATTCGTTATATTTTAGTCATATGTTCGAACAGTAAGCCTATTAATAAAAGATGTTAAGATAACAAAAAAAAATCCAGTCCAGATTTAAAACATATCAAGGGAAAGCCATTGCATGCAAGCAAATTTGAGAAAATTACTAGAAATATTTAATAAAGAAATGTAGGAGATGCCACAGGAATCTCATAGGTAAATGATAAATACAAATATTTTAGAACCCTCTATGAAACAGACCATTGTTGTATAATCCACAGGAAATTGCTCGAAAAAAATGTTGCTTTCCATCTCCCCATTTGATATTCTGCTATCAAAGCATGTTAGTGTAACGGCACTAGCGTACGCTGGCTACTCTGAGACAATCACCGACAAAAACAAACCAAAAACCCCTCACTTAAATACTAAACTCATAATGACCAAATAGTTAGCAGGTGAGAGGATGCACCCTACGCCTCCCCTCGGAACCTTGCCAAACGGGACTGCTAGTAAGCAGGAGAGGCTAAATGCGGCAGTGATGCGGGAGGTTCCCGTGATCGCGTTACAGTTAGCTAACTAGCGAGTTAGACACAACACTGCCGTAATGTCATTCCTACCTCTATTTCTGAGATTTCAGGAGTCGTTGGGGCGCATCGGTCATTTTAGTTTTTCATGTTTTACATACTGCTGTTATTTTTCTCCCCACCTTGACAACGTTCTTAAATTCAAATGTAAATACTTTCCAAAACACACCCAGAGGTCATGATAACGAGTTCTCAATCATGTCCGAAGTGACGACCTGGCGATGACAGCTATAAACGCTAGGTTGAGCTTGAGTGACAAGTGTTTTCTTTTTTCGTGAAGACAATGCAAGTGTCAGACAAGCTTGTTTGAAAAGCTGGTTTATCTGATCCGAATGTTCATGCAGCAAAATGTGACCCTGAGACAAAAATCTGAGATTAGACAGATTTTGGTAAATTAGTACATTATTAATTAAAGAAGTTTCTATTCAGCAGTCAATTTAGTAAATTACAACATTTAGCCAAAACAATATGACATTAACCATTTAACGTTTTTATTACACAAACCGGAGGTTATTACACATGGCCGAAAACCCCCTCTCCCAATTCCCCTCTCCCAATATGAGAACACATACTACGGCAACTAAGAATACCAAAACTCTCCGGAACTTTCATCGTGTCCAAGCATATTAGCAACATGCTGACAATTTCCTAAGTAGCTTCAGTTCAACCGAGCACGAGGCTGATAATTAGAATAATGAAAGTGTGGGACTCCTCTGCGTGTCCTCAGAGGTATTATGGTGGGGCAAGGCTCCCGAGGAGGGAGAGGTGTGGATGTGTTGGCCTCCTAACCTTCATTAGCCACTGTCAGACAGGCGTGTCAGGAGGGACAAAGCCTGCCGACTGATAGCAGCTGAATAGCTGCAGGGGTGGGAGGACCAAGACAAATTGCTGCCCGGAAAGACTGATAAGGCCGTTATTAGAAACTCTGTATCTGCACCAAATGAGAAGGAGAGTGGGAGAGGAGAAGAAAGTGAAGAGCCAGAGAACATGAGGGAGAGTAACCTATTAAGTAACCCATGAAAGGACATGGTTTTCTGTTCCGCGGCATGGTGAATTGACAGCGTGACACGTTGGCTATTAACCCAACCAGATATAGTTTTGAAGTCATGTAAATGGCTGATATATCTGTCTGGGTAGTAGGACAGCTTTCAAAATGGCCCAGAATTCCCAATAATGTGCCTTACTTTTGACCATATAGGGGGCCATTTAGGATGCGGTCTCGGTCTACCCCACGATGTGTGATAGTAGGTTGCCAAGGAGAGACGTTCAAGTGTTTGTGCCTGTGGGCCTGTGGGCATGAGTGCGAGACCATGCGGTGTCGCCGCGCCTACCGTCTCCTGTTGCATGTGCGTTGGACTGGGTTTCATCTCATCACTGTCACAGATTTGCATCAAGTCTGCCAACATACCACTTTTCCCTGTATTTCTCTTTATTAACTAATCACCAGCCATCTGCTTGCTTAGCTCAAATGTCACATGTTTAAAATATTTTTTACACACACGTGCACAAAGCAACGCCCAGAATACCTACGCTCACACACACAGACCCACACGCACACACACACAGTCTAATATAACCATAACCCCAGCAATATAACGTTAACCCTAATAAAATAACCATAAACCCTAACCCTACCTTTCTGGAGTATCTAAAATGACTCTTGAGGTTCTGACACTTCTCTTTTTCTTGACATAATCAGCCATTCAATGTATTCATGAGGTGTATTCATTCTGCCAAACAGAATGTTTAACTGGCATTAGGTTAGAACCCACTGCTCCAAATATAGACATCTTTATGGTCAGTGAGTACTGCTGTTGCCAAGGTCACAACATATGTTATATGTTAAGTGATTTTGTCCAAGACCGTAACCTAAACCGTAACCCTAACCTCAGCAGTGCTGAGATACCTAACCCTAACCCCTAACCCCTAATCCTAATATTATAATGACTCCACCTCACCCTAACAATATAACGGCTAACCCTAATCCTAACAATAAAACCCTCACCCTAACAATATAATAGTTGGGTAAGTTGGCTGTAAGACTATAGTAGTAAATGTATTTGTAATTATTTAAGGGGAATCAATACCTAATCAGATTGGGTTGTAATATATTTCAGAGATGAAACTGAATGTAGTCTAAATTAGGTTGGATATATATTAGACGCAAAATGATGTGAAAAGGTAAAGAAGAGTCACACTTTATTCCCCATGCTTTAATCCTCAGCATCTCAGAGCTGTGCTTTGAGCAGATCTGACTATTTAGATGCTCAAGCACTTCTAAAGCCATACAAATCTGTAACAGACACCTTTGGCGAAGACTCGGTGCAGTCTAGCTAAAAAACGTTCCATCCAAGACCAACTTTGAAGAATAATAATCTTTTGGTGAACAAATGATGATAAAATTACAAGTTCCGAAAGGGTCTTTCCCAGTGGATTCCCTACACACATAGAATACTATGATAGGCAGGTCAATTCCTTCTCATGCACACACCCACACGCTCACACACACACGCACACACCCACACGCTCACACACACCAGTCAGGTTAATGCAGACAGCAGAGGGCCCTTCAGTAGAGGGGTGATTAGAGTTCCCACTGGTCACCATGGAGTTAGATATGATGGATGTGATTAATAAAGCTGTCGTTGCCGTGGTGCCCTCTGAGCCACTGAACCCCGGAAACAAACTATTTAACAAGGAGAGAAATGGGCGACTGGAAACAATAATGAAAGAACATTTTCCATAGTTCCATAACTAGGCACGACAAGTTTCCAGATTTTACACTTAGTTATATATACTGTATGGGAGTGCTCGTGTTTTTTGAAAAACTACAACACGGTTTAGGGAGGGGTGAGGTTGAACTTGGGATCTTCAATCCAAGCCCCAAAAATTGACCCTGGAGAGCATGTTATTTTAACATGCATTGTTTAGCTTTTTTGAAAATAACCTTTCTTCTGAGGCCTTAAACAGGTATTTTGGGGTTATGTATTACCACACGCCTATATTGATACGACCACACCAAACGTGTAATCTTTATGGAGGGTTCAATCCTTTCAAGTGGCTCTCTGGTGTATCGTTTTATTATGTGCACTTGCTTTGGTGAGTTTGCATGAGGAAATTGTATTTCTGTTTATATTTGTATGATTTGTTAAAATGTGTTACATTGGTATTGCTAGTTCAGGCAGGAGTGCTCATTGACTCAGCGACACATCCTGACATCAGCATCACTCCTATCACAATATCCAATTTGATACTGACTATTTAATTGTCAAATTTCTCATTCAGTTCTCATTAGTTTTGGTCTCACTAGTATGCATAGTTGCCAACTAAACAGTTTTCTCACTACTAGCTCACAGGAGAAACCACACCTGGTTTTAAGCGCATTTCTGTACCTTCCTACCAAGTGAAAAGCACAATGGGATTCGTAGGAATCTCAAAATATGATTGAGTAAGCAGGCATCTAAGCCACCACATGAAGCACAGTGAAAAAACCAACCAAATTAGATTATTAACAGCTCAAACCTGAACCTGCTTGCCAACAACACCACCCTTAGTGGAACCCATGAGCTAAACCGAGAGCAGGATTTAAAACTTAGCAAATATTAGAAAACTATGAGTGTTACTTAGTGTTTCCAGATACTCATCGAAAACAGTCAAACAGTCATAGCATCATAGTATAACATTAATTTCGTAAGTGTTACAATTGATGACTTTCAACTTGTGTACTAAGAATGTTCTTGTTTAATCTTAAATTGATTCTTGATTATGGCTACAAATATTACATATTTTTTTCAGTTCTGTAACCGCTAATATGTAATGGAATAAGAAAAGAAATGACCATTATTCTCTTATATTTCAGAGAATTTCCAACAGCCACCAACAAGACTACAGCCTGGCATCCAACAAGGTTCTCTGTTAGGTGAACTTCCTGACAAGATTAATTTCTGCCTCCTCTGGACTCTTTCTGGCACTGGAGAGGCACCATGGTCTCTTTCTCTCTGCACTGTATTGCATTTGCCCTGACAACTCACCATTTGTCTGTACAATAACATTTTATAAAATAAAATGCAAATGAATTACTTAAAAGTCATACAATGTGATTTTCGGGATTTTTGTTTTTGATTCTAGATTCCGTCTCTCACAGTTGAAGTGTACCTATGATAAAAATGACAGACCCCTACATGCTTTGTAAGTAGGAAAACATGTAGAATTGGCAGTGTATCAAATACTTGTTCTCCCCACTGTGTTATTCACTGAAATTAGGGAAAATCTTTAAGATCCACCTTTCAGTAATCAGCAACCCCCACAACATATTGTCAGGCAGACCAATCTAGCTGTCAAACAAAGGAACTGGCATCAAGCTGCTTTCCCTGTGTAGCTACTCCAAAGAGGCTGATGGCTGGATGCTCCACGCCTAAGCAGAGGGACACAAAGTAATTAGTGGACCCAAGTGTCTCTTGATGAGTACACTGAGTACCTAACACCTGGAGGGGTCGCTGTTGTCACAACTTTCTCCGGCTGGCCGCTGAACTCCCACAACACATGTTATGTCTGTGACCAATTCCTTGATTTACACAAACAATTTGAAAGTGTATAGAATACAACCACTATCTGTTAACAATCTGTCAAGTCTGCTTCATTTACAGTACACACTGTTCTATTAAATGACAGAATCCACAGACACGTTTATGTCAATCCATGGAATGCAGGGAAACCCATTCCAGGACATTAGGTCAATAGATGGGTGATTGATGTTAGAATCTGGAGGTCAGAGTTATGCTATCCAATTGTTTAGCTAAGATCTTAGCTGTCAGCAATGGTTATGCATTGTGAGTTCGTGTGCGTGCCTGCGTGTGTGCATTGGTGAGTGTGTGGGTGGAAAAGCATTGTAAGAGGGAATGGATGCTGTTGCAATTGTTTGGTATGGTAAAAGATTACATTCAAAAGTCATCGAGCACTGTGCTTTCATTATGGTTCGTCTGCTACTATGTGAAGTAGAAGAGTTTATTTGGGCAAAATGCACTGAAGTACAAAGGGAGTCATACCTGTTAGCTATCATGCTGTTGTGGAGTAGAACCTTCTTGAAAAAATACATAATCTATTATGATGCCTATCACTACATTCCTGCTGGTTGGACTGCGACGTGAATACAATTAAGCTGTTTAGATGAGATCTGCTTTCCCAACGACACACACACACACACACACGCAAACCTGCACAAACACTGTCATCCACATACACTCACAAACACACACATTTGCAAAAACCCTTGACTGTATCAAGGTTGTGCGGGAAGGACCCACAGGCGGACAAGGATCAGGTAAGTGCAATTAGTTATGACACTTAGAAAGCTTGTGGTGGTGGACAGGCGAAGGTTGGTAACGGGGCTGACTGTAACGTATAGGACGTCGGGCAGGTGCGTGGTCAGTGGGCAGGCGAAGGTTGGTAACAGGGCTGACTGAAAGGTATAGGACGGAAACAGGGACTAAATACACAGAGGGTAATGTGAAATAGACAACACCTGGTGGGGGGTGGAGACAAGACAGGTGAAACACATCAGGGCGTGACAGACTGAGGACAACAAAAGTGGCTGCAAGCATCCATAACAGAGCTGTAGAAAGGTATAAAAAAATGCACAAGACAGATTTTAAATAATTACAGATTCTGTAGAAATAAAGACAAATTGATTTCACATATATTCCTGTGTACCCCTTTAAAGACTTGAATAGATATCTGACTCTTTTGTAACACATGTAAAGGAACTTTTTGACAATAGCTTGGCCAAATCAGTTTTTTGAACCATTTACTGTATATCTCCGTCACATTCTGTCTATTGTATCACTGTGGCGGCAGCGTTTCCTCCAGCAGAACTCTGAAATGTTTGAAACGTTTTTTCCTCTGGCGATATATAACAAAACCCAAGTGCATTGCTGCCGTAGGGGGCGGGATACAGAAGTCTGCGGTCCACCGGGCTCAAAATGTAGGCCAGTGGGTGAGAGAGGGGGGCATCCTGGGAGCACCAACCCAGCTCCATGCAGGAGATCAGACCTCACCGTATGCGCTAGTAAGAGGCAGCAGGAAACATCCACGGTCATTGTGATGCGTTAATGTTTCATAGGCCTCTTCCAGACAATAAGCCTGTGGCCTTACTGCTCTTTCTTAATTATGTCTCCATGTTCAACTATCGCTTGCTTACTCCATAGCTGGATTGTTGAATAACTACTGGCCTCATTATCCATTTTAGACGCGGATGATGAGGTAGAACACAGATTCACGGGAACAGGATCTCATCATTAATGTGGGTATTTATCTCAAACCATGACCTTGTTAAGTTGTAGTGTACACACACGTCCTTCCTCCAAACATCTAAAGCAGAAGGATACAAGACTTGCTCTCGCCATATTGTTTTCTGTCACAGAATTAATTTATAATTGATTACTTTATTGTGTTTATTTAGCTTTTGTTAGAGGTAGGGTTGCCATCAATCCACACACAATTCCCTTGACAAAAAAGCCAATTTATTAAACAACAAAAAACAAACTTTTACATTGCAAAATGTGGAGGAAGAATCAGTACCTGTTCCCAACAGCATAACATATTTAAAAGCTATATTGACACAAACATAAACATTCACTACAACTTCCATACAAACAATAACATCAACATGCTTAAAACATTTGAGAGATACTGACAAGAGCAGCATAGATCTTCTGCAATAGCCATTTGCTGACAAATGCACTGTAATTATCTATGTATTAGGGTTTTACTGTGGGGGAAGATTGTGTAGGCTTGTGTGTCTTTCTCTCTATGCCACTTTTGCTCTGTGTTTCCACTGAAGTGGGAGTGACAGTGAAGCTTAAAGAGGATCATAGAGACCCCAACAACACACACACACACACACATATTTTAAAGAGGAGCTTGCCCACTGATTCCTGCCAGCTTAATGTCTGTGGCAGGGTGAGCTCTCCTTTTCCCCATCCTGCCACGCCTCCTCATTCTCTCCTTTTCCCCATCCTGCCTCGCCTCCTCATTCTCTCCTTTTCCCCATCCAATCTTGTCTCCTCATTCTCTCCTTTTCCCCATTCATCCTCGCCTCCTTATTCTATCATTTTGCCCATCCTATCTCGTATCCATTCTATCCTTTTCCTCATCCTACCTTGTCTCCTCATTCTCTCCTTTTCCCAATCCAACCTCGCCTCCTCATTCTCTCATTCCATCTCTCTGCCGCTCTCCTGCTTATGATTCCCGTTTCATTTCCTCACCCAATTTATCTCCTTCACCTTTCACTCCTTCCCTCAACCCTCCCACTCCATCACCCTCGTTTCACTCTCTCCTCTTTTCTCCTCTGTCTATTTCTCCTCTCTTTGTTTCTTTCCCCTTCTCTCTTTTTTTCTGTCTACTCTCATCTTGTCTCACTCCCTTTCTATTTTGACTATTTTCTCATATTACTAATCTGCTTTCTGCTGACACAGAGTTATGGTATTAAACACTAGGAGACATGAACACATACACACACAAACATCTGCGCTAGTGCATGAAGGATTAATTTGCTGTTTGTGTGTTTGTGTGTGTAACCACTGGCCACAGGCACTACGACAGTAATGTGCATCAAGAAATATGGAAGAGCCTTTTTTCAAACCCTATCAATTACCTTTACAATTCTGAATATATACCTAAACCTAGCCTTAGACTTAACCATAACCCTTTTATAATGATTACCCAATCCTAACTTTTTGTCCCATGAACTTTATTCTGAAATCTCTTTACATCTTAAAAGTCTGTGCTTGCAAAAAGCAGAATAACCGAATAAGAGCACAGAATAAGAGCACAGGATTAGGACAGAATAAGAGCCTATTAAACAGAGAAGCATCCTCCCAGTAAAACAGCTTGCTGTACACCTGGAACCACATGTTGATTGGGATAGATGGTGATGTGTCTGAGATAGGGTGAGGTCACATGTAGACAAACTGAGATTACTTTTTTAAAGTGCAGTGGGGTGATCATTGTGACCAACGCTCATTGGATTGTACCTTCATGCGTAACCCTAACCCTAATCCTAACCCTTAGCCTAACCCTATTCCTAATCTTAACCCTAACCCTAATCCGAACCCTAACCCTTTACCTAAAAGCTCAACCCTGACACTAACAATCCTGACCCTGTGCTGGGACAAGGTATATATGCTCTTGAGAAGTCTACTCTTCCTTCATGAGTGATCAGAAGAATTGCAAGTCCCTCTTTGCCATGAAAATGAAATGAATCACTATAAAAACATTTCCACTGCATTTCAGCCCGGCCACAAAAGGACCAGCTGACATCATGTCAGTGAGCTTTTCGTTAACCCAGGGGAGAGTGTTGACGAGGACAAGGCCGGAGATCACTGTCATGCTGATTGAGTTAGAATAACAGACTGGAAGCTTTAAAAGATTACCTGCAGGGAAACATGTGCAGTCATATTTGCTTTGCACAAAAAGGGCTTTACAGACAAGGATATTGCTGCTAGTGAGATTGCACCTGAATCAACCATTTATCAGATCATCAAGAACTTCAAGGTGAGAGGTTCAATTGTTGTGAAGAAGGCTTAAGGGCGCCCAAGAATGTCCAGCAAGCTTCAGGACCGTTTCTTAAAATGTATTCAGCTGCGGGATCGGGGCACCACCAGTGCAGAGCTTGGTCAGGAATGGCAGCAGGCAGGTGTGAGAGCATCTACACACACAGTGAGGCAAAGTCTTTTGGAGGATGGCCTGGTGTCAAGAAAGGCAGCAAAGAAGCCACTTCTCTACAGGAAAAACATGGATATTCTGCAAAAGGTACAGGTATTGGACTGCTGAGGACTGGGTTAAAGTAATTTTCTCTGATGAATCCCCTTTCCAATTGTTTGGGGCATCCGGAAAAACTTTGTCTGGAGAAGAAAAGGTGAGCACTACCATCAGTCCTGGTCATACCAACTATAAAACCACCCTAAGAACATTCATGTGTGGGGTGGCTTCTCAGCCAAGGGAGTGGGCTCACACAATTTTATGAACAATGCCTTTTCCAGCATGATGGAAGCACCTTGCCATAAGGCAAAAGTGATAACTAAGTGGCTCGCCGAACCAAACATCACCATGTTGGATCCATGGCCAGAAAACTCCCCAGACCTTAATCCCATTGAGATCTTGTGGTCAATCCTCAAGAGGCGAGTAAACAAACCAAACCCCACAAATTCTGACAAACTTCAATCATTGGTTATGCAACAATGGGCTGCCATAAGTCAAAATGTGGTCCTGAAGTTAATTGACAGCAGCATCTAGAAGCAGGGCCAACACAGCAAATTCTGACTCTTTATGTAACACTCAGCAGCAGTGTAATCGTCAATAATAATAAGCCTTGACACTTATGAAATGCTTGTAATTATATTTCAGTTTCCCATAGTAACATCTGACAATAAGATCTAAAAACACTGCTGCAGCAAACTTTCTGTAAACCAATACTTGTGTCATTCTCAAAACTTTTGGCCACAGCTGTACGTTTGCTTCATATAGAAGTCTACATTTACTTTACATAAAAGTCTACTTTTCCTTCATCTAGAAGTCTACTTTTCCTTCATATACAAGTCTACGTTTTCTTCATATAGAAGTCTACATTTCCTTCATAAATAAATCAACATTTCCTTCATATAGAAATCTACATTCCCTTCTTATACAAGTCTACATTTCTTTCATACAGAAGTCTACCTTTCCTTTATATAGAATACTACATTTCCTTCCCTCAGACAGATTATCTCCCCTAAACAAACGTCATATACTGACACTGTGTGATCTTGATGGGTTATGACACACACAAAGCCTTGCTGTTTTGTGAGGGGGCTGGTTACACGCACACGGCTGTTCACAAATACACACACAAACCAATATGACTCCCATCTTCCCAGAGCTACTGTAACCATGGGAACAAGGAAGCGGATGTGTGTTTCTGTGTGTATTAGTGTGTGTTGTTGTGTGTGGGGTACGTGCATGTGTTTGTGTGCTCTAGTGGCCTGAAGTCAATGGGGTATCCAGGTAAAAAATAAAAGCATTGGTATGGCATATAGGTTTTTCACCATCGCCTCTGAACAGAAACTGGTTCTATGAATAATATGCACAAAATACATTCCAGAAGTGAAACTATTTACCCTAAAACCGTAAGCAGTTAGGGTGCTCACATTGGTTTTGTTTTCAAGTCAAATTTATTTATAAAGCACAAAAAAAAAAAAAAATGCTGTACGTTCTAACAAAAATCAAACAAAAATTGTCTTGGACAGCAAAAGGAAAACCATAAATAAAACATATAACACAACATTCTACCCATTTGCAGACTCAAATGCTTAAGACGATCGTGAAGGATGGTGTGATTAATTGTGTCAAAGGCAGCACTAAGATCAAGCAGAATTAAAATAGCACTGTGCCTAAACAACAATAAATCATTTAACACCTTAGGAAGAGCTGACTCAGTGCTATGGCGTGTCCTAAAACCTGGACTGTAATTTATCCCAAAAATTGTTTTCAATTAAGAAGTAGGAAAGCTGGGAAAAAATTAATTTCTCTAGAACATTTAAAAGAAATGGCAAATTAGAAAAGGGGCGTAAATTATTAGGGAACAGTTCCGTCTAGATTAGGCTTTGTAATAAGGGGTTGGACCACTGCATGGTTAAAACATGAAGGTACAGAAACAATTACATTTCTATACAAAAGCATGTAAAGCACAACTGCCAAACACAATCCATCTAACAATAAATCAAACAAATTTGTTGCAGTGTGAAAGGAACAAGCATAATTAGTCAACAAGCAATCAGGATGTTGGCATGAATAAAATGGGCCACAGGTAAACTCATGTCAACCAGGGACGTGCACGGTGGGGGGGGGGGGGGGGGGTGCCCTCCTTGACTCAAGTTGCCCCATCAAGGGTGAAAAGTCCTGTGGTTTGTTTTTTTCAGGTCAGAGCAATGGCCGCTCAAAATTCCTGTGCACATCCCTCGTGTCAACATCAGAGAGAGGGAGGTGAAGAGGAAGGAGACATTATATTTAATGACATTTGTTACACTGTACTTGAACATGTTCTAGTACATGGTTCGACAATGAGGGAAACTGTGCAAAGAGTACAGCCAGAGTACAGCCAACCACTTCTGCACAATTTGACCAAACTTTCAAAAAGGAAAGTAGGCTATTTACAGTACACTTACGTATTAGACTTCTGCGCTGATTACCCTGATTTCTGTACTCTGAATCTGTATGCATTAGCAAACACAGGGCAGAACAGACAAATCACCTGCGCTTGAGACTTGTATTCATATTTTGTCAAATAAAATGTATTTTTTTCTTATGAATTCAGAGACCTTTCTAGGTAGCCCATAAATATTTTTTGGGGGGGCAGGAACTTGCCATCGTGTACACCGTTTTACATCAACTTTATAAATTTAACAAAATCCAGTCAAGAACAGTAATTTAAGACAATCGAAACGTTGAACATACTGAGATATTTGACCAGGACACTGGTATAGGGATTTCCAACAAGGGCAGAGTTAGGAAAATGTGCAGGCCATAAGGCTTTGGATGACAATGTCACAAATGTATGATGTTGTCCAGGTACCTGGTAACACAAGTCAACCCGTCACAGGGGTGAGTGGAGAAGCATTGCCTTACGGAATGTATCAATTACATTTTAATATGAGATTGACATGAGCACATTTGATACTAGGACTCTTTCTTATCTATTTTATTTAAATCTATATACCATAATACTAAACCACCCATCAATAAGAAAAAAGTATGAAAAAGAAGTGTGGCTCACAAAGAGGCAGTCTGGTAAAGACTTCCTTGCAGATCAACTGTGTCATTTCAAGAAGTGGGTGAGAGATTTTTAAAATGTCATCAAAGGGGCTTTTGTAAAATTGTGGAAAATTCTTGCTTGCTTGAATTTTCACCCTAACAATTTGTGATACCTGCTATTTGATTTCAAATAAAAAGAAGAATGTATACATTCAGATAAACAGTAAATCTCAGATACAAAATATGTTGTTATTTCATGTTGGTTGAGTGTACAGCTATATAAAGCTCCTATTCTGAAATACTCAACAATTACAGAATGTAAATTCTAATTAATTCATAAAGGTAATGTACTGTCCTCTCCATTTTGCTAGATTACTACAATAATATTCTATTCTAACTCTGTCTGAGTCTGAGAGAAATTCAGGCTCCAGCACTAAGGATTCTAATCATTGACACTCAGACTTCTTCCATTAAAAAATATAAAAACATATTTAAATATACATATGTAAAAGATATATTCTATGAATCCTTAACTGAAAACCGGGCTGAAACATAAACATTATCTAATGCTAACAACATCCCTTTACAACAGATTGGTATCACTGTACAGATGCATCTTGTTGTCCTGTCCATAAATATTTAAAGGCTGTGAAAATAGCTAAATATTTGAGAGTTGAATTACTCTATAATTCATAAGAAAATAGGATTAATAATTGATGGGGAAACATGTGGATATTTATTAATTTTCCACAACTCAAAACACATTTTCATAAAAGGCTAAACAAAAAATGTCTCCATGTAAAATGCCAACATATTGTTATTTAATAAAAAAAACGGGCAATTTTACAGTTTTATAATACTATAAAATGTATTTGAAATTTGTATTGACAGAAATCCTTTTGTCTGAAACCACAAACTGCAATGGCTTGTGACCATTTTATTTTACAATGCTTTGCAGGTCAGAAAATGTGGGGGAAAATGGAGGAGCCCAATATCATTGATAACTATAATGACAATAAAATGCAATCTGAGAAGCAATATTGAGCAGTGGTACACCACTTTTATGCAAAATATATGCAAGTACTTACCACTTTCACATGGTAAAGATCAGAGAGTCATCAAAGGTAGTGGTAATGCCAATTCCTTGGTCAAGTTTTTAGGTCTGCGCTAAGTCAGAATTGCCCATCACAAACCATTGTTATTCTTAGAACATAAAGATTTGTGAGAAGCCCGAACTAGTCAACGCTTAGCGGAACCAGACTCTTGGACAGAAATGTAATCACGCTATTTAATTGTATTGTTGCTGTATGTTGGCCTGCAATGATTGCAGGAGATGGCAGTGAGCCAAACAGCTTCTCCATAAGTCAATGATACTCTGTTAAATGACAGTGTTTTGGTCCTGAAATCCTTTTGCTGGTGGGACTGCATTATGGCTATGTATGTAGGCCGGAGATTACGGTGGCTGACTTTTTAATGACCAATGAGTCATGAATATGGAAAACAACACCTCACAAAGCAGCCTGCCCAAAATGGCAGAGACACAACATGATCTAGCCAGCTGTTTCTCTACTCCTTGACTGAGTCCTGAAATGTAGAGATGTGCATATAATTCCCAAATATCAACGGCAACAGCCTGTCATTTCTGTCCCAGGTTGCGTCACAAGGGGTTGGCATTTAAAGAGCCTGTCAACAAAGGCCAGCTCCATGTGAAAGTCAAATGAGCAGCCCACTTCCAAAATCACACGAAAACAGGCCTATTCAGCATGCTAAATAATACCACACACCCACCTCACTGGGCTTAGCCTAGGGTCAAGCTCTGAGCCTTTAACGACACATCGAATAGAAGGCCCAGAGAAGTAATAGCCTGCAGGTATTTATACCTTTTAAATTACTCACTAGAAATCACTAAAAAGAAGAGGTTTTATGAAGAGGTTTCATTTAAGACTGATTAAGGACTGACTGCCACCATGGGGTAGAATGCAGCAAGGAAAAGATACCACAAGAGCTACAGTAGTATGAAGGGGTTATTGGCAAGGTATGTTGATGGTTGCGGAGGTCTAGGAGGCCGGTAAAACGAACAAACATGAACACAAAAGGTACATAAGTGGGTATAGTTGCCGAGATGAATAAACTGGACAGAAATGGTCTGCAAGCTCTTTAGAAATTTAGAAAGCTAAAACCTAACCTTGTCAAAAAAGTACATAGACAGCAATAGGCATTTACAGTAATAGCACTTTAACACTGCAGTAAAACAACCATAAAATAGGCACTTCTTTATTTCACACAAAACTGGAGAGGAAGAAATGTCTTGTGTGGTTGTGGCGACACCAGAGACGGTCCCAGAACCCCGACATCCAACCCAGACTTTCACGCCCATTAGCTGTTGGTCAAGACGGGGCATCTCCACTCTGCTTATTGGCTGTGCCCCTACAGGTGGGTGAAGGGGTGTGGCCTGTGCAAATTAGAGCAACTAGTCACCTGACCTAAGGCTGTCATAACAATCCCATTAGATCTGTGCATTCCAATAGAGTGCAATAGAGTGCAATACTGTGCATATGCTGTCTATCATATCCAACACACCACTTGGGATGGAGTAGTAGGAGTACAAAAAGAAATGTGACCATTGTACCTATGAAAGTAATTTTCTCCCAAACTGCCCACAGTGAAAGACTGACTCAAGTTTATTCAGCAATGTTGTACTTTGTTACACCCACATTTTAGGAATATCTATCCTTGTGATTACACAAACAAATGCTAAAGAAAATGTTTTTCCTTCAAATTGAACCCCAAAAAACATATTGTCTTATCTCTGATCTTAAGCCCAAACCTCACCCTACCTTCTAAACCTGAACAATAAACAACAACTTGCAAACTCAATTGCAATGTTCTTTCTTTTATTAGTATAAAACCAGAAACAGCTTTTTTCTGATTAAGGTCATCCCTTTTGAACAATGCACACTTTTTAAGGCCCTGGTTTACAAATGTTCTCCTGCGAGGACCAGAACATACTGGGTTAAACGTTCTACTCGGTAATGAATAACAATAGGAGGTGTGTTTAATGGCAACCTCATGCCCAGGTACAGCCGTCAGTCCAGACATATTTCCATAAACTGTTTAAGTGCCCAGTGTTTTTGGTTCTGTTCCAACACTGAAGGCCAGATTTTCTGATGTAGCACGTCAGGTCAGGATACAACACATCCAACCAGAAACAGATAATAATAATAATAAACAGATATACAGAAGAGACCCAGAAACAGATACATTTGACGAGACTGTCCATTTTAGACATGACGGCTGTGGCGACAGATTTGCATTGACCTTAATGGCCATGTTTCCATGGAGACTGGTTTTGCCTAAGAAGTGGTGGCAGATTAAATGACAGGACGCAGGGTTAGAAAGGAAGGGGATAAAGACAGACAGCAAACCATGGACCAGACTATTAGTTTTGATTTCCAATTCTCACATAATGGACATCACTTGATTTTTACATTTCTATATTTGGGAGGGTTTAAAACTAGATTTGCATTACCACATTATTCTTTAAAAATAAATGCAGCAATTTTTTAGGTTTCTGTGCCAATCCACCTCACAAAAAACAACACGCAATTCAATACCGCTGACTGAATTAGTGCCCTGTAACATATTGAACATCTGTTATGTTTTTTTTTATCACAATGAACACACAGAAACAGAAAATGCATCCAACATCCCAGGGTCCACACAAAGTGATATTTAACCACCCAAAACCAAAGATGAGCAGAGATTGTCTGGCCAGTGGTTTGTGTGTTTATTATATTATGTTTTATCAACCTGTGTAGTTGAAGTATGTACCGTATAGCTTCTGGCTGTCCTTTTGTATATACATTCCCACAATGACAAGCGTCAATGTGATATTCATGGTCAAATAAATAACAAGATGGGTCCCTTTAACACCAGACCTTGAAACGCAGAAAGACTGGCAATATTCGTACACAACCTAATTTATGAAATGTTGCTGATGAAAAAGGCAGCACTTCATACTTTACATTTTTAAATTGATTGTCAACTTCTGCCATGCCTCACTGCTCCATTAAGGCCCTGCTACCTTTCTAAAGTGAGTGATATTGGTATTGAGTGAACGTACATGTGTTTGTTCATGTACGTATTTCTGTCTGTCAAGGTCCGACCGTGTGTCTCTTTGTGTATGTGCACAGTATTGTTTATGTGTGTGTGTGTGAGAGACAGAAAGAGAGAGTGCTTACATGCGTGAATTACTAACCTGATGAGGACAGAAAATCCACGTATAAAACATGGATCTTGCAGGTCTCCAGAAGTGAATATGATCAGAACAGAACAGGACAGGAGTGGAAGTGGTTGCAAAATGACATTTTTAAAACGGCATTGCAGACACCGAGGGAGAAGGAGAGACAGACAGATAGAGAGAGAGAGATAGAGAGAGGCAGAAGAAGAAACCGACAGAGAGAAACAGACAGAGGCAGAGAAAGAAACAGATAGAGAGAGGCAGAAGAAGAAACCGACAGAGAGAAACAGACAGAGGCAGAGAAAGAAACAGACAGAGAAGGCAGAGAGAAACAGACAGAGAGAAACAGACAGAGAGGCAGAGAAAGAAACAGACAGAGAGGCAGAGAAAGAAACACACCAAAGAGAAACCAACAGACACAAGACCCTTTCTGTCTGTCCAAGGGTCAGTCCCCTTCCCCTGTAGAACAGTGGGGTTATGCTCTCCTACTGAGAAGTCTAAAGGAGACTCAATTGAACGGCCTGGCCATGTGCAAAAATGCCAAATAGGAATAAGCCATGGAACTGGGGGCCATTTGAGATGCAGCACAAGTAATCTTGTCCAAAATGGCGGTTGCGTGGATAACTGGAGATAATAGGTGGAGGAGACCTGATGGCATCAGTCTTTAAATCCAAGGGATTTCCTTCTTGAGAGGCTGCCTGAAAAGCTCCTGCCTTAATTTTACTAGTGTATGTGGGTGTGTGTGTGTGCATTAGAGAAAGAATGAAAAAGCGAGAGAGATGTAGAAAAAGGGAGAGAGGGAGAGGGAAGGAGAGAGAGGGGGGAGAGAGAGGGTAATCAGAGAGAAGGGAATGTGACCTGGTGATTATTGGAGGATTTGAAGCCATGGCGATCGAGCCATCTGGTTTAAAAGTTAATCTACCCACTTTTTCTTTCTCCCAGGCTACACCTTTAACATTCTTCATTTTTCAAGCCTTGTTTTTCACTCTCTGATATCTCCTTCTCTTTTTTCACTCTCCATATCTCCGGGTAATTTTACTAGTTTATGATTGATGACTTCATATCCGATAGAAAATAATCTTATTACAAGAAACACTTTATCACTGGTATTCAAAAAAATAAGTAATTATTCAGTGACATTTTAATAATTATTAAATTGAACAACTGTATCTGTTTTTGAGTGCTGAAATACATTTCCCAATAATAACATAAGTGTATTTGTTCTAACAGGGGTGATGGCTTGTTCAGCCGGGTCGGGAATAGAACCAGACTCTCCTGTTAGCACTGTTAAAGAGTCGTGACCATAGTCCTCTCAGAAACCATTCTGAAATCCAACCCTTCTTCTGCAGAAGACAGTCAATGACCCTGTCCAAGAGATTGGATGTGTCCAAATGACTCCATATCCTTCTATAATGCACTACTTTAGACAAGAGCCCAATATGTTCTACCCTATGGTACACCCCCTTAAGGGCTCCATTTGGGATACAGACATTGACCCACGGCTGAATTTGTCCTTTAACTGTCACTTTGCCAATAAAATGCCCATCCAAACAGACAAATGCAGACGCGGCTGAATCGATGCTGGCCATTGACATTCTGAATCGGCGCCAGGCTTTTCTGTGAAAAACACATTCGGACACACCTGGACACATTCAATGATCGGTGTCGCTCCTCAGGGAATGGGTGAGGAAAAAAGCCTTAGCCATTAATGGCATATTAAAAACTCATGAGATGTATGTTCTCTCATTCAGTTAAGGTCTTGGAGGAGTTTAGTAGACTAATCAAATTACAGTTATAGGCAGTTTACAGCTATTGGTTAGATTCTCCTCATTATCCTTGTGTTACTGAGGGGTTTCAACTACTAATTCCTTAATGAGTAATTGTATTAGCTCCTTAAGAAACGGTAATACGTACACTGTTCAAATCAAGTGCTTTAAAACAACTGAACTGAGTGGAAACTGAGCCATCACGTTTTTTATGAAAATGTTATATTGAGTTAGCTGGAATGTAACCATATTAAGACAGAGATTCTGAATGTAATCACAAAAAGTTATTTAACATTGTTCAATCAAGTATAATTAATCATAGCAACATTAATAAACATGGCAACAAACACCAGGATTTTCTGCCGGGAGAACTCCCTTTCATGGCTGGCATACACTGTGTTTTGTCTGTCATTTTACAGTGTAGGCTATAGCTTAGAGGGGCGAGCTCTGACTTCATTGTGTGCAGATGCCTGATATGAAAATCAAACACTGGTATGATTGTTTAGCTGTTTTCAGATAACCTTTTATTTGCTCCTCGACTATGTAGAAGCATGAGCATAAACGTTTACTTGCTTCTGTACTACATTTCCTTAGCAGGAACATCTCTATTCCTTAAAAAGTGCACTGACATTGAACATAGGGTTCTGTTCCAAGTATTTGATACACTGCCGATTTTGCAAGTTTTCCTACTTACAAAGCAGGTAGAGGTCTGTAATTTTTATCATAGGTATATTTCAACTGTGAGACACGGAATCTAAAACAAAAATCCAGAAAATCATGAAAATGATTTTTGAGTAATTAATTTGCATTTTATTGCATGACATAAGTATTTGATCACCTACCAACCAGTAAGAATTCCGGCTGGCACAGACCTGTTTTCTTTAAGAAGCCCTCCTGTTCTCCACTCATTACCTGTATTAACTGCACCTGTTTGAACTTGTTAACTGTAGAAAAGACACCTGTCCACACACTCAAGCAAACAGACTCCAACCTCTCCACAGTGGCCAAGACCAGAGAGCTGTGTAAGGACATCAGGGATAAAATTGTAGAGCTGCACAAGGCTGGGATGGGCTACAGGACAATAGGCAAGCAGCTTGGTGAGAAGGCAACCACTGTTGGCGCAATTATTAGAAAATGGAAGAAGTTCAAGATGATGGTCAATCACCCTCGGTCTGGGGCTCAATGCAAGATCTCACCTCGTGGGGCATCAATGATCATGAGGAAGATGAGGGATCTACACGGCAGGACCTGGTCAATGACCTGAAGAGAGCTGGGACCACAGTCTCAAAGAAAACCATTAGTAACACACTACGCCGTCATGGATTAAAATCCTGCAGCGCACGAAAGATCCCCCTGCTCGAGCCAGCGCATGTCCAGGCCCGTCTGAAGTTTGCCAATGACCATCTGGATGATCCAGAGGAGGAATGGGAGAAGGTCATGTTGTCTGATGAGTTTGGAGGAAGAAGAAGGATGAGTACAACCCCAAGAACACCATCCCAACCGTGAAGCATGGAGGTAAAAACATCATTCTTTGGGGATGCTTTTCTGCAAAGGGGATAGGACGACTGCACCGCATTGAGAAGAGGATGGATGGGGCCATGTATCGCAAGATCTTGGCCAACAACCTCCTTCTCTCAGTAAGAGCATTGAAGATGGGTGGTGGCTGGATCTTCCAGCATGTCCACGACCCAAAACACACAGCCAGGGCAACTAAGGAGTGGCTCCGTAAGAAGCATCTCAAGGTCCTGGAGTGGCCTAGCCAGTCTCCAGACCTGAACCCAATAGAAAATCTTCAGAGGAAGCTGAAAGTCCGTATTGCCCAGCGACAGCCCCGAAACCTGAAGGATTTGGAGAAGGTCTGTATGGAGGAGTGGGCCAAAATCCTTGCTGCAATATGTGCAAACCTGGTCAAGAACTACAGGAAACGTATGATCTCTGTAATTGCAAACAAAATTTTCTGTACCAAATATTAAGTTCTGCTTTTCTAATGTATCAAATACTTATGTCATGCTATAAAATGCAAATTATTTTCATAAAAATCATACAATGTGATTTTCTGGATTTTTGTTTTAGTCTCTTACAGTTGAAATGTACCTATGATAAAAATTACAGACCTCTACATGCTTTGTACGTAGGAAAACCTGCAAAATTGGCAGTGTATCAAATACTTGTTCTCCCCATCTCTAAATAGGACATTTAGAGATGAGGACCAGATTTATCAAATCCTTCAGGACTTGGGTAAACACTCTGTTTTAACTTGTTTGTTTTCATATTCTATTCCAAGGGATGATGATTCTTGTGTTATATTTTCAGAACAACTGTTCTTTTCTGTTCTGTGGTCAGGACCGATGAGTGACAGACAATGACAGGGCCGGTTCTAGGCATAAGCAACATAAGCAGTTGTTTAGGACACTCGACCACTAGGGGGCCCCAACCGCTAGTGAGCCCCTTACCGCTTGGGGAAAGGGGGCCCCCCCAAAAATTGGGCAAACAATCAAAAGTAATCAGTATCTCATTTGGACATTTGATCTTACTTGTGGCCTCAAGTGGATGTAGTTAAATTTAGCCCACTGCACTTCTGGTAAAAAATGTCCCCACCGTCATGTTAAACACACAACTAAAGTGGTCATACGTTGGAGTTCAACCCTGTGCTTCTCACCTGATTCCTTAAAATCTTTGTTGTCAGTGATTTGCTGTGCCTAAGTCAAACTCACTTGAAATCCTCCGGCATAATGCAGAGAATGCCTGAGAGAAAGAAGAAACGTTGAAGATATTTGAGGGATTCAGTGAACTGCTAAAATCGTTACATTCTCAGAGAGTATTTGAATTCTGTTGGCCTTTTGACCAATAGGCATTTAGTGGAGGCTGCTTTGGGAATACTGGCATCCTATTCATTTAAAGTTCTTACATTATCATGTCCCAAACAATACACCATTTCTTCAATAGTGAGTTATATTTCACTAGCGAGTAAAGCCCTATTTACGGAATAGAGTTCCATTTAGGCTGCAGTCAAACTTTTCACATTGACCGTTGATGTCTTTTAGGGTGCTTTGGGGGAATACCATCCAATCAGAACAGACAGTAATTTATAATTATTGAATTTCAGATATTAATGTTGAACTTATATAGCTATCCTAAAAATAACAAGAAAGTCCCATTTCAAACTGCACTTTTATCCTACCATGATGTCATCACATTCTGAGATAAACAGCTCTGTCTATTTGATAAACAGCCCTGTGTCCATCTGATTCTAGCAAACCCACGATGTTGGTCATTCTGGTATCGCATGGCATGGGGCTTGTTGAATACACCTTCATCAGACAGAGCTAAAACCGTGACAACCACTGTACTGCAGCCAGTGAATCATGACTCTGCAGATGCTGAATGCAGCTTTAAAACCTGGGAGAGCAGTAAAGCAACGCCATCCCTCTCTTCATCTGACAACTGGGGATGCATTCTAAATGGAAACCTTTTCCCTAAAAAGTGCACTGCTAGCAGCATTTCCCCTATATTGTGTTAATTAAAAATGTATATAATATATTGGGAAAAGGGTGTAATTTAGGACACAGGCCGGACTTGAGACAAGCTACACCTCCTAAACCCAGACAGGGACACTTCCTTATCTCCCGGTCCCTCGGTCCTGGCTGTAGCGCTCTCGCACACGCATACACACACTTCTTATCTGTCCCAGCTCCAGCCCTGGTCTGTTCTGCCCCAGAGGCTGGGCGCCTGGCCGCCACCCCTGACCAGATGTGCCGCGTGCCCTGGGTGAACATGATCACATCTGGCCATGGCCCCGGCTGTAGAGTGACAGTCCAGCAGGGCATGACTCTTAACAACCTTTTATCGAACATAAATCAAATAAACATTTGCTAAACCTTTTGGCTTTGCCCTAAATGACCCCAATGTGGAAACGGTAAAAATGGACATACCATGTCTTCCACCATGTCCAACCCTGTCATGTGATTTTCAATCATTATTATTTAGAATTTCAATGATTGTTTAGATTTTCTTTTGTATTTATGTTTGGTTTACGGAGCACACTCATTGGCAGCCAAGGAAATCCATTAAGGTAGCATGGCAACTGGCTGTTCTACATACACTGTAACAAATTAGTCATATCAGTTCAGCACACTGCAAGACTGATAAACAATCATTTGTAAGCAGGCCTCGAACTCTACATGAACCGAAACTACCCCATCTAACAGTGGAATTTAAGTCATGTAATCATAATGTAAACGAACAGTCCCATGAAATACACAAAGTAACATTTCCTCAGGCAAATTTTTGTTTACATGTTTTCTGAGCCCGGAAACAGACAGAGAAATTACTGTGCTGCAATTTCATCCAGTTTGCTTGAGCCTGAAAATAGTCCTGCAGCAAAAGGACATTTGAATTATCATGTGTGTTGAAAGTCCTCCTCCAAGTCAGTGCTTGTTAATGTTTTGAAGATGCAAGGCCACCTGGAAAGGGGAGGGGCTTCTCTCTGCTCCTACACCTTGCAAGGGCTCAGTCTCACCATTTTCCTCATGTGCACACTTGACCTCTCAGTCACTACTGAAAAGTCAGATTAATGAAGCGCTTCAGGTGATGGGATTAGCTAAAAAACAAAGCCTGGCTTGCAGTACCAGAAGGCAATCTTATCTGAAATAACATAAGAATGGAATATTAATGTGTACGTTCTCCTCTGGAGGAAAAGCTGTGTCAGGTTTCCCAGCAGTAATTCTGATGAAATTCCTATAAAATGCCTTTATAGGAATTTGAGCCTCATCGAAATTAGTGCCCTGTTAATATTATAAGGGGCTATTTCTGACCTAGGCAGGCAGAGACTGCTGGGATGACACCGCTCACAGGGCTGCTGGAATGACACCACTTACAAGGCTGCTGGGATGACACCGCTCACAGGGCTGCTGGAATGACACCACTTACAAGGCTGCTGGGATGACACCGCTCACAGGGCTGCTGGAATGACACCACTTACAAGGCTGCTGGGATGACACC
>JACXGK010002168.1:37189-58233 GCA_016801125.1 Novumbra hubbsi | reverse complement strand
ATCCATGTATGTCAGGGCAATGTTTGGATAACGCACAAGAGATTGATAAGACCTAGGTCGCGGTGAGAGGGGAGGCCGTTCTAATTAGGTATTCAAGCCCTGTTCGATCATATCCTTGCAGTTGCATGTGTCCTTGGAACAAACAGAGTGCAGCAAATGACTTTGGGGAGGTTCAGATGGTTTTAGGTTAACAGGATGCCCGCCCAGCCCCCGACGCATGTTGCAGCCCTCTCCAGTCTCCCTCTCTCTATGCTCATTTTAGCCCACACTCAAACGAGAAGCGACTCTTTTCATTATGGAGGTACTTTTTGACCAGTTGCCTGGTTATCCCCATTTCAGTATGCTGCGTTTAAAAACAGAACACTTTTTTCTAAAGTCACAATGCAGATAACCAAGAAGCACTAGCTTGATTGGAAGGCTGTTGGATGTCATTTACCATATTTTAATGTGTCAAAAATACGAATCATATTGACCAGACATATTGAATCACCCATATAATTTGCATTATTTTGACATGGAATCTGAAGGCCATAAACTGAAAGGTGAAAGGAAAACCCAAAAAACATCAAATAGGGCTGCCATTGTCAAGAATAGGCCCCATTGGAGCCATTAAGGACCATTGTTAGAAGAAGATAAAGGAAGATGGCTCCTTTTGGTAATTAATCCATCTGCCTTTGAGAACTGATGTACTGTGAGATCACATGAACTGTGTGTGTATGTGTGTGTGCGCGTGTGTGGTCTTGTGTGCAATTGTGTGTTCTACAAAACATTAAGTCAACATCAAGTGCCCAGGTTGTGGCTTTTCTAAATGTCAGTGAGGGGTTGTTAAGCAACCGTGTGCATTTTTCCCAATGTATATAAATGTATCTCCTGCCCTCTTTCCTCAGTTTTAATCTCTGTCTTTTCATACTGTTTCACTCTGGTTCTCTCTCTTACTATCTTGTTGCTGGACTACCCAGCATGCCTCACGGCAATACTACAGCACATGACATGTTTTTGAATTAGTCCCAAAATGACACAACATTCCCTATATATTTTACTACTTTTGATCACTTGATTGATACTTCGCTCACCCTCTTTTGTTTTGCTTTACCACAGCTTACAGAAGATACAGAAGTAACTTCTGGGTACTTAGAAACCATGTCACAGCGGGTAAACCATGTCACAGTTCCCAAGCCCAAAATAACATATTGATCTTGCTAGAACAAAATATGTTCTTGCAAATAGTCACATCGGAGTGTTTATTTCTCGTTTTCTATTGCTTTGCTCGACCACCCGCAAAGATTGACTTTCTCTATCTAAAGTTCCCTGGTTCTTCTCGAGGCCCTGGCTTGGCCGGAGACTAATGTGGGCAGCGGTCTGTCATTTATTCCTTCCTGTAGTCTATTTGGTTGACAGATTAACTTTGAGCTTCGCTTATTCCCTGCAATGGTGGCCCCGGTCCCCACAGCAGTAATGGACTCCCATGGTTCGCCGGGCAATTTAGGATCGCCTCCTGCGTTTGTTTGGCCCAGAACAAGAGAGGAGGTCTGGGATAAGAGAGTCCCTAATCTAGGGCTGGAAATCTCTCTCTCTCCCAGACAATCTTTCATTAGGTCCCTGTATTATACGGTGTCATTCTCTTAGTCTCCCTCTCTTGCTCTTTACTTCTTTCGCAAACTTTCTTTTCCAAAAGTCAGAAGGGACACAGTGGATAACTTAAAGGCTTACTCAATATGACTTTGTTTTCCGAGTCTTTGCAAATCAGACCACATAAATTACTGCATCCCTATACGTCTCCGTGCTAACTGGACACTGTTGTTGTTAGTTAGAGAAGTTAGGTTTTTAATTTGTTGTCAAGGATTTATTGTTTATTGATTATGCAATTAAAATCTGAAGGTTACCACTCCAAACGTGTAAAGTTCTACAGTATTCGCATATACAGCCATTTACAGCGTCTCAATCTTGTAGGACTGTCAAAACATATCCTGTGTGTGTTCACTGTTGGGACTAACTAAGGCAGCCATTTTGCATTAACCCTGTGTGGTTCACACAATGGAAAACAATCCACAACTATCACCAAGGTCTTCACACCCAACAAATTGACCGGTACATTTGCTACTAAGCAGCCGTAGATAATCTCTCGGGGGGTACACACTCATATTCCGACCCGCTTTTGTGGCAAGAATGGGAAAGGGAATAAATTGAAAAAGCGATCTTGCAGGCCTCCATTATTCAGGACTCCGGATGGGTCTGGCTGCTGGCTGAGTCGTATTCATAAATCTCTCCCGTAGCCTCAATGAATGTAATCAGGAGACTTGCAGAGGACACATACTGGCACAGCACTCAATCTCTCTTGTCTACTGCAGCTTGAGTAGCGGATCTGCAACTATATCAGACTTGCAGCGGGGGGTGGGGGGTTGCAAAAGAAAACCCACTCAAACTCGACCCAAAACATTCACATTCACTACTCTGCAGGCTATGTGTGTGTGTGTGTTGCTCTCACTCTCTCGTAAGCTTGTTTGAAAGGAGTCCATTTTGAATTTAAAACAAAGTGACTAACAACAACGGGATGCTTCAGTCATTGAGGCGATTGACAGCATTGTTTGGTCTGACACTTTTTTGCCCAATGACTGTTTTTCACTGGCTTCCAACAACCGAGATGCACTCATTAATCTGGGCCTGTTACTCCATGATTCTGTCAAAGGTTAGGCATGAAAAGTACCATCTGCTTAACCTTTCACTGACCTGAGGCCATCATTTCTGTCTCTGTTCTAGTTTCCCTTCTATAGTCGCCACACACTGGCACAAGCACAATCACACACACACACACACAAACTGACACAAACACTCACAGGCGGTATTATTGGCTCTAAGAGCAGATCAGTTGTTTTAACAGCTCTGTCTCTGTTCTGTCTTTGCTGCCCTTGAAACATTTGTATGATCGAAAGATTGTCCAGGCGATCTTTCGATCGAAACCCAACAAAGACAGACAGCCCACAAAGTTGTGAAGGGATCATTGTAAACATTGGCAGCTCAAAACTCTCTCTTTTGTTCTGATCCATTGTGAAGCACAAGATGAAAACCCAGAATATTTTCTAACCAGTTTTCCAACCTTTTTCCCCTTTTTTCCCCTTTCTGTGGTCCCCTCGGGTTCCCCCCTTGATGCCATTGATGCAACAGGTAAGTCCAATCTTTTGTGCCCTATGTAAAGCCTAACTGATTGTATTGGTATCCGGCATGTAACAGAGAGCGAGACCATGATACAAGTTACCACCAGTGACAGGGCATCCATGCGTGCTGCTACCATTATGTTCTTGAATTGTGCTGACATCATCCCTTAACCGAACCGACAGCGGGGGATTGGGGAAGCGGGTGATCGCTTTTACGTCTGTACGCCATCTCATTGCCGGCTGGAGAGATGCCAGTTGTCCCTTTGATGGAGAGGGAGGAGAGACGGATGAAAGGGATACCAGTGAGAGGGAGAGAGGAGGAGAGAGAGAGACAAAAAGAGGGAGACACCGAAAGTGAGGAAGGGAGAGAGAGTGAGAGAAAGGGAGAAACAAGGAGAGAGGGAAAAGGCAGAGAGGAATTGTTGTTCATCCACCATGACATCGATCAGATAAATGAGAGAATGATAAATTGCATTCTATTTTGATTCTCTTACAGCCGTCCATTGTGATATCCTTAACTCTGTGTCCAAAGAATGGAAAGGCATCTTTTACCAGCCTGTCGGCATCCATCTCGTAGATCCGTTGATAGCTACCCATTTCCCCCTGCTGATGCACGTGCGATGATACGTTTGCGTACAATGTGACGGCCCTTGATATTTTGGGGCATGTTGTTGTTTACAATGTCCCCAACAACACAGGATGCTACAGCACCATTTGCACATGGAATCATGGAATATGACACATTATGAAATGTTCACAATAATCCTATTCTATGCATATACTGTGTAAATAATCCCCCCTTTAACTTCCAGAGACAGTATGCAATGGCAAAAACAAAACAGCCTTGATTTACCGTATCATCTACTACTGTTATATGTCATGTGTACCTTTGTGGTGGTTATGAATGGATTCATATAACATTCATGAATGCAGCATTGGATATCACAGCAGCCATCTAGGAAAACGTGAATGTGCTGCTTTGTGCTGCAGTCGTGACACGACTTGTTGCCTGTTGCTAGGAAGGGAGGAAACTCTGGAAATGTGATTTAGACAAGTTTCCCCAAGCCCCCTTTACAGCCCATCCTAAAAAACTTCATTCACATGTCTGCGGGTCATGGATTCTCACACCTTGGCACTTTTGGCACCAACTGGACCCTTTATTGCTTGTTGTCCTTGTCGGTCAACACTCCCAATTACCCATCAGGCCTCTCAGGCTGTAATCTCAAGAGTGGTGTTTTTAGTTTGGTGAAATGGCTCAAGCGTGTGTTGTTGTTTTGTTGGGTTTAAAGAGGTCGAAAGAGCTTATACCATGGTTGAATAAATGTACTCCTAAGATCAGCCAAAGGCTGTATTTCTAGTTTTATAGTTCCTTCGAAGCATTCAACGACCTTGAGTTCATCCCTCTTGTGTTGCCTTAAATGCATTTTAATGATTCTATAAGCATTTTAGAAAAATGAAAAATCAAACATATATTGATGACTTAAGTATACAAAACCCTGAGTCAATACAGTTCTAAACATTGTTTGCACAATTTACTGCTTTGAGTTTCTAAGAGCTTACCAAGATAATATATTATTTTCCCATTATTTCTTTTTAGATTATTTTTATTCAGTCTTGTTTGTTGTTGGTCAATGATAGAACGCTATTTTCAAGTATTGCCATAGATTCATAGAAACACTCATTATGTAACTATAATTTACAATTGGCTTTGTGGTCTGTATTGTGGTTGGAACTACAAATTGTTATATCCATATCTAGTTTTCTCCTTTAAAATCCATGCAACTGGCTACTGGCGTAATGTCTGATTTCCTGTGCGATTTCCTTTCTCTCCAGCAGCTTAGTTAGGAAACAAAGGGATAATTAGCAGCTACTTTGAAGTTGCTCTCCTTTGCGAGGATTTGAAAAGTGGCACTGTTCTTTGCTGTTGAATATGTCCGTGAGATTCACAATTCAAACGAGGGACCTTGCAGATAATTGTATGCATGGGGTAGAGACTTTGGGTAGTTATTAAGCACATCCTGTTAATCACTATTATTTAACATTGAGTAATTCCACACAATGAATTAAGTGATTTGTTTAACAATTGTTTTCCTATTTTGACTCGTCATTACAAAGGGGTTGAATACATAATGACTCGGGACATTTCAGCTCTTAATTTTATATAAAAAATATCCTCTTTGATATTATTTCAGATGGTGTATCTATTAGTTACAAAAAACACATTTTAATCTATTTGAAATTCAGGCACTAATAGAAACATATTTTGAAAATACTTGGCAGGTTTAATGGGCACTGTACTGTATATGTTTTAGGTTTTAGGCCCCTGCTAATCACCAAAGAACCAATGTTGAAAATAAACTTTTTTTAACCGACCCTTGTGTCTAGCTAAGGACAAACAGGATTTTGGTCCATTTAACCAAATGGGTGTGTTATTTAGCCTGTTACAAGCTTTCTAAAAGCATTGACACATGTTGTTGACACTAACTCAGTCCAGCGAACGGATATGTGAAAGTGATCCCTCCCCCCGACAGAGGACCAGATGTTGTCCTGATATAGTTCATTGGATGTGGCCTGGCTATTCTGTCATCCCATTTCATGCCCCACCAGATTTGAACACTGCATAATAGTTTACACACCATGCTTCCACGAAGCCAGGCTTATGTTGTTACACATTTCTTGCCCCACTGACGTTCCATTTACTCCCCCTCTAAATTAGCCAGTAGTATTTTTCATTTTGACCTTTTTTGTTTATTTTGTGTATTGTTTCGGCATACTGGCATACAGCTTTGTTGTTGATGTTGGTAACTGATGCATTTTGCAACACCTGCCTTATCTGCCAGTTTGTATACATGGCCAGTAATCTTTGATTGGATTTGTAAAACACACAGTCCACACACACTTCCCCTTACCTACTTCTATCTACCAACCTCATGTATTAAATAAATAAGCAATAACGTATCTCTGGAGTGTGTGGTATTTGGCCAATGAACCATGGCATAGGGCTGTTCTTAGGCACGATGAAACACAGAGTGCCTGGATACCGCCCTCAGCCATGATATATTGACAATATACCAAAAACCTTGAAGGTATATAACTCAACATTAACAAGGGCTTGTTAGGCCTGTGGTATATTATATCAAAGCATGCATTTGCTTTTATCTTATCAGCATTCAGGGTTGGAACCCATTCATAACACCTGTATGTTTTGCCGGTCCTTTCTCTTCCTTTAAGGACGTAAGCAGGGCATTTCACACACAGAGAGCAGTGATCTATTCTAACTGTTAGCTATGCTATGCTACACCATGCTCTGCAGTGCTGCGTTTTTTTGGCTTGTACTGTTTCTGTTTGAAGCACCTGTGTCCGACAGGTAACATCTAACCCTTGCTCTTAGTATTCATTGTCATGGACAACATAAAGCTGTCCCTGAGTGTGGATGTATGTGCACTTTTCCTTTATCAATTACAACATCCTCTATTTCTGTATCCGTGGCATTCTATTCCATTGCATTATGTCCCAACACAGTCTTAGTCGAACTCACGTATCTAATTGTCCCCCACTCTTGGATTTGCATGCACAATACTAAATGCCAAGCAACTGCCATTTGAAAAGCCAGGCGATAAGTGCACCACCCAATCACCACCCTCCTCCACTCCTCAACACAGCTGCGCCCTCTTAACTACTAGCACACCCCCTTGCACGATTTCCACTTCAAACAGAGTGTATCATCACTCCCCCTCCCAAAAAAAAAAATAAAGCACCAAACAATCTCTATCTCCCTTGTCTGGCCCCCACACACACACCTTCCCCTCACGCTCTCTTTGCTCTTCCACCACCATTGAAAATGATTTGTCAAGTCCATAATCTGCTGTGCATAAATAAACATTTAATAACCCTCGCTTGCCTCCTCCCCCGCCCATTGTTGCCCTATCACACACTAAGTAGCAGAAGGGGCGGGCTAAGTAAGGTCTGTGGCACGGGAACTTCAGGCAATCAGGGACGGGCGTCGATTTGTTAAGCCGGTCATCTGTGCCCTTATTGACTTCTTCTGTTCACATTGTTTCCTCAAGCAGGTTGTTAATATTGGGAGGATTTGGTTTGGCGCGGTGGTCATCCACCTGGTGATTTTGGTCATTCCGCCCATATAGCTGCAAGAGAGAGACAGAGTGGTATGGAAATTTATGCGCTCACAATTGTTGCTGTGGACAAGAGGATCTGCAAAAGGAACCTGTAATTGAGTCAAAAAAGAAAGAGGTAGAGAGAAAACGACAGGGATCCGGAAGGGTCACGTAGACAAAGAGAAAGTGGTTGAGAGAGAGAAAATCCAGGATGTGCCTGAGGGTATATTCTGGATTTTCAAGGACTCGACCCATTTGAATATCCAGACCATCCTCTCTTCATTACCTGTTACCTATATTGAAAACAAATCAATAGAGTTAAGACATCATTGAATATTTATACGAATGAACTGGACTAAATATTGGCCCAGCAGTTTCAATAGTTTCAGTGGCTATCAGGCAAGAAAGTGTGATCATTAGGGGCAGGGAGAGGCACTACTGTTCTCTATAGGCACTAAAATTACAAGCAACTGAGGAAATCGGTAGCCCAGTGGTTACTGTATTCGACCGGTAACTGAAAGGTTGTGGATAAAATCAGTCTTTCTATCCCTGAGCAAGGCAGCTGACCCTAATTGCTCCTGTAAATCGCTCTTGGAGAAGTTTCTCGCAATCACTCATCTTTTCCATGCTCTGTCTCTTTGCACGGCTCGAGTTCACCGGGTGTCAGCTAGCCAACATACAGATTTTAACATGCAAATGTCATGCCTATAGTTATGATTCAAAGGCATTTTGGATTTACAAGTGGGTCAGGATATATGAATACAAAGTAGATCATGAATCTGAAATGACCAATTTACCATTCACAGCTCCGGTTGTTTTTGTTGTACTGGGCATGTTTTTTTTTTCATCTGGACCTTCTCCAACCTGAATTAAAATGACTGCATTTCAGTCAAGTGGTTGCTTCTGGCTTGTTGCTATTTTGTTTTTCGTTTCACTGTGAAATGTCCATTACAATATATCAGCATAGATCAGTGTTAGTGCTATGGCATCTTTATATGTATGTATGTATTCAAATCAACCCATTGTTGAAGGTTACATTTTAATCTCCCAGCAGATGCTCTTGCTCTATCCCGTGAATATTCATACATTCTAGGACTAATCCATGGTGGGAAACCAAATTGCTCAAATGTGGCACTTCAAGAGGCATTTTCTACCATCTGAGCCGAACATTACTTTTATTTAGACTTGCCACGTGATGTTTTAGTGGAAATTCATGATATCGTTCAATGGCAGAAATTAATCCATGTGACAAGATGCTAGCAAAGATGGATTGTAGAAGTTGATGCAAAAAGACTGAGCATCTTTTCAGTAAGCATTAGAAAACATGTACTCACACCTAAATGAGCACATCAAACAGGTGTGAAGCAAATGCAAGATAATATCTTAACATTGAGAGTTACATATTTTCTATTTTTTGTGTGGGGTTTTCTGTCTGGTTATTTCTATCCCCAAAAGCCGGTGCGTTGAGGGCAGGGACTCTTTGTTTTTATCAAGCATCAAGGTTAGACATTAATTCATTTGACCTCCTGATATCTACACCACATTGTACCATAGCTCGTATAAATGATTGTCTCTGCTAGGCGACTGCAGCTCTTCGGCATCCCTATCCCTGCTAGAACACACAAACGCACACATGCACACGTACCACATATAAACATGGAACAGCCACTTCCAAAGACATTTGTATTGCTGCCCCTCTCGTTAGAGTAAATCAATTAGTATAGAAAGAAATTATCTAAAGGGTAAATACTGCCATATAAGCTACGACTACAGCGAAGCACAAAGCATTTCGCCATTTGGTTCTAGTGTACAGTTTCTTAGTCAAGGTCAAGTGCATTTGTGTACTTTCATTTTCTCACAATGCCGTACCTTTTCTTATCTATTTGCTAGAAGGGCCACGTATCCCTGGATTAAACATTACATTTTGTGTCACTACACAGTCAGAGCTGTTTTGGGGTACCAGGGGAGGGTAGATGTCAACATTGCTTATTTGTGATCAGTAGCACTATCACTAACCCCATCATAATTCACATTGGCGTCATTGTAATTAAAATGTGTGTTGTTAGAAAAATGACCTGATGGAATTAAATCAGTGTCTTTTTAACCTCTGTCTGGTGACTGTTCGTAATGGTCCAGGTCAGGGTTAGTGCTTTCCTATGTGACTGTCAAAACAGTCATATTCAGTAACAGTCACTGCTGCTAAGCTATTCCCATTGATGACACAAGTATTAGCCGCCGCCACTAAGCTTTATTTTACTCCTATTTTTCTGCCCCACTCACATACTGGCGTTTTATATTTAAAATGTTTGCTGTTCATCTCTTGTGTGGTGCGTCAGGCTCAGGCTGACTGGGTAAACAAATGTAATAAAATAATATAGGACCGACCATTTAAGTAAAAGAGGGGGGGGTTTGGTTTTAAACATATACAAACAACAAATAATATAATCAAAGGCATGATTTAATTTGAGAATTGTTTTGAGTAACGTAATCAGATCTTAAAACACAAAAAAATGTAAAAAACATAATATTGCCTATTATTATATATTTTTTTGAATTGTTTGAGTTTGACTTTTCACAGGGTCCTAGTTCACCAGGGGCCATAGGCTGCTGCCTACCTTGCCTAATGGTAGCGACCCCCGCTGGAAAGATGACTCTGCGATAATAACAGCCAATTTGTCACGGTGCTGAATGATTGAGGGCCAACGTTCTGGCCGCTTTAAAGTAATTGCCAGGTTGTTTACCCACAAAGACCAGCTTGTGTTTGCGCTAGGAGGCGTGCATTTGGCTATAGATTGTTCACCGCTGTTGCAGCATCCTGTCTAGGAACTCAGGTCAGCTTGGTGACTGTGCAGGTTTACGCTTTGCTACTCTGACAAGCACACACACACAAACACACACAGGAACGTCACACAAATGACTCCCTGCCACTGTTTTGGTCTATGCCTCTTCTTGGTGAAGCAATAGCATTCACTCAGTGCAATCACAAACACACAGGCTATGCCCTATTTATTGCAATGCACAATCAAACGCAGGCACACACTCAAGCACACATGTGCCGCACGCGCATACAATCATCATCTGACAGAGTGCAGACGCTACGACTCTAGCCTCTTCCCTTTCCTTCCTTCCTTCCCTCCCTCTTTTCATTTCACTCCTGCTGATGTTAGGACACTAGAGAGCAGCCTAAACCATCTTTCTGCAGCCTTCCACGATCACTCCTTCCCTCAGAGATCAATCTTTTCTTTCCCCCTAGCAGCACATGCTCGTAGCTTGTTGATCGGTCAGCGCCTCTGTCACTCACACATTGAGGAATCTCCAGAGAAGGACAAATGCGAATATACATATAAGTGTAAACGTATTGTATACCTCAACATAGCCTTGTATTAAATTATGTTTTGCAAGTACACGTTTAATGGTTATGATTTGGTCCGTGTCATGTTTTCATAAGGGGAGGGCAAAAATACTCAGTTTAGACTCTTCATCGAGATTTAGGAATTCCTTTTGATTGTAATAGTGCCATGCTAGACGTTTTCATTACGCGTTTGATGTGTCCCACGCGATAGGAAGGAAGGCATAACGCTTTTGCATGACAGCCAAGCAGCAGTGATTGACAGGCAGAGCCCTTCAGATCCTCCGCCTGTGCCATTTGTTCTGGATGTCTAACCCAACCCATTTGATCATGTGAAAATAACGCCACCTGGTTAGAAAGCATCAGATCAATTTAATCTAGAAAGGATAGAGGACAGAAAAGGGTGGTGGGAAGGTGCAGGGGTTCGGGAGAGGCAACAGCAACATCTATATTGGTCTAGCACATTTAATTCTGTCATTACTCACATATAGTGAAAAGAGGGCTGGTGAAAATATCTGAAATTCAGATTCAACAAGGTTTAACATTTGAAATGGAGTGCATCTAGGCTTTCCCTTCAGCCCATCATCATTTTCTTCTTCATTTTTTTTCTCCACCTCACTAGAGATACTGCAGTAGGCACACCAGACAAACTCCCTCTTTCTCTTTCAGCCACAAGCAAAAGCACTGCACCCCTTTTCATAATCCCCCAAACGTTCCTTACAACACAGGGGCTTCACTGTGAATAGCAATTCATTTATTTAAACATGGGATTTTTTTTGTTGTTTACAAAAGAAATAGTATAGCATCTTGCATTCCCCCCCCCTAATCTTGCAATTTTAGCTTTTTAAACATATTTTACACATATTTTATTGTCATATTTTTTATATAATCCATCTTATCATTTGTTTGTTTGTGTAGATTTTTTGTTTGTTTCTCATTGCTGTTGTCTCATTACCACAATAAAAATGGTGTGTTTCTGTCTCGCCAGTGTGTCCCCAGGTTGTTTTCTTTAGACAGTATCAGAATATCCTGAAGTAAGAAAGATCATTTTAAAGCTCAAATAATATCCACCCCTGGTGTAGAGAAAAGAGACATTGGTGCCCACAAACAGAGTAATCCTCTCCGGTGTATTGTATATTTTCCGCATAATATTCCGTCACCAAGTGATTCTTTGTGTTAAGTCAACAGGTAAAATAGAGTTAGGTCTCCATCGTGTCCACAGAGGCCATTCAGATCCACAGCTGTAAATCCACGGTCTCAGTTCATCCTCCTCCTGTTTTGCCCCCCTCTGAGGCTGTGGGGGTTGGGGTGTGGAGAGGGGGGGGGGGGTGCGAGCGTCACAGTGCGACCCAGTGTAAATAGTGTCCGTAGCAGTATCCCTGGTCCAATCCTCACGTTAACAACCTCAACCCACCCAATACATCCCACATATCCAAAAAGGGGCTCAGTTGTTGTTCGTGTTATTCGCACAAACGCACTCAAACACACGTACACACACACATCCTTACACACACCAAATGTCGTCTCAGACCTCGCATTCCCGGGAGGGCTGCTGCTGGCAGGTGCAGTTGCCATACTCGTTGATGATGACCAGGGCGCCCTCGATGTGGTTGGGCTTGTAGTCGACGTAGTACTCTGGTGTGGACATGATGGCCATTTGCTGCATGGTCTGCTTCTGCTTCTGCTTGCGCCGCTGGCTGCTGAAGCACTGTCGCAGCTGCCGCACGCCCGCAGGGAAGCACTTCCATGCCACGTAGAGCATCAGAACCACGATTAGGAAGGAGAAGATCAGCGCCATGGTGCCCGTCACCACCTTGTGGATCTGCATTGTACTCTCCAGGTCGTCCAGGTTAGCCACAGTCACCGTAAAGCTGTTTGTGACCACCTCCCCAGGCTCGGCATCCGGCAGGTCATAGGGATTGGCCGTTGAGCCGCCTCGGGCCCGGTTCTTGGCTGTGTATTCTGGTAACCAGCCTGTGGCCGTGGTGACTTGGTCCCCGGCGTCCTCGCACAGCTGCAAGGCGTAGACGGCGTCCAGCACGTCTTCGCCCTGAGCCACTTCCGGGCTCGAACAAAGAAGCTGGCTGTCCCGCTGGCCACGGAAGGCGCTCAGCCACTGAGCCAGGGCGCACACGTTGCGGCTGCACTCCCACTCGTTGCCTGCCAGGGTGATGCTGCTGAGAGACGACCATGAGTCCAAGATGCGCTGCTCCACCGCCGCCAGCCGGTTGGCATCCAGCATGAGGGCCTTAAGGTTAGGCACGCTCTCGAAGACATGCGGCTCAATGTACGCAATCTCGTTTGCCGAAAGATCAATCTTCTCCAGGAAGTGCCAGGTCCAGTCCAGGGTGCTTACCACAACTGTGGCCCGGTTGTTTCGCATGTAGAGGGTGCGCAGCGAGATTAGGCGGGGGAAATGGGCCAGGTTGACTTTGACCAGCTCATTGTGTTCCAGATGCAGTTCGGTCAGCTTGAAGAGCCCGGCAAAGGAGTTCCGCGCCAAGCTCTGAAGCTGGTTGTAGCCAAGGTCCAGGAACTGCATGCTCCGGCAGTCCTGGAAGATCCTCACTGGTACAAACTTTAGGGCATTGTAGCGCAAATGCAAATTGGTTAACTTCCGCAGGCCGTGGAACAGGTCGGGCTCCAGTGCCTGCAGCCTGTTGTAGGACAGGTCCAAGATGCGCAGGTTGGGGAGGGGCCTGAAGGTTCCATTGGGCAGGATCTCAATGTGGTTGGCGCTCAGGTCCAGCTCCTTGACCCGGCGCAGCCTGTCGAAAGCGCCCTCCTCCACCAGGTCAATGTTGTTATGGTCCAGGTAAAGCCACGTGAGCTGCGACAGGCCAACGAAGTGGCCCTCGCGCAGCTCTGTCAGGTTGTTCTCGCGCATGGACAGGCCTACAGCGCTACTCAGGTTCCGTGGTACATCGGTGAGGTTGAGCCCCTCGCAGTAGAGCAGCTTGCTGTCGCAGCGGCACAGCCGCGGGCAAACCCCCTCCGCTGAGGGGACCATATTGAGCAGGATGCCCAACGAGCACCACAGCCACAAGATCAGCCCCGGGGGCTTCCTCAGCGGCCACTTTAGGTACAAGCCAATTAGAAGGAAATCCATCAGCCTGAATATCCTTGGACGGGTCCGCGTAGAAAATGTCCATTGGAATCGGTCCAGTGTTATTCTGTCATGGTTCCCATCTTCATCCCTAAACTCTCCCTGGTAGGAAAGTAGTTCCTGTATATTTATTGTATTCCTTTCTTTGGAGTTTTTGCGTCTGTTTTTCGGGGGGGGGCTATTATAGGAATTAGGAAGAATCCAATGTGATGGAAAAAAAGAAAATAACTATCGAGAAGGCTAAAGGGCAAGTCACTTTGCTCATGTTAGATATTTAGGGGCAAGATGCTCGCATTGGGGGGGTTAAGAAAAGCTTTCTTCACCGAGCGGTCGCATATGAAAGGAATCCTACTCACCCCAATCCAGAGATGGACAACCCCTATTCAGCAACTCCTTTTGTGCCCGCACTAATTATGTGCGAATCAAAAAAAGGACCCCAGTGTGGTACAAATGTGCCCCCCTTCCTCGCCCTTTTCAGCCAGAACACCAGATCCTGGCAGGCTTACAATGTCTTAGTTCTCCTCTACTGAAAGGAGTCAGAAAAGACCCGAGGAATCCAAGTGGACGCTGGTTAGGAAGTGCAAGTTCCCTGCTCGACTGCATGCATGAGTGTCGTGCCTCCTCCAGCTCTCTCTCTCCCTCTCTCCCTCTCTCTTTCTCTCTCCCTCCTGCTCCTCTGCAGTCACTGCTACTACGATGATCCGGAGAGAAGACAGAACTGAGAAAAAAAACAAAGTCAACCAAGGAAGGAGAAGAAAACTCCACTCCAAACTCTTTATTTTTTTCTTTCACCCCCTTTTGATAAAGACCTGGGGCAGATCTGTCAACACAAATTACTGTCCGTCACTTGATGCATTCGCTGACCTACGCGGCTTGAAATCCATTCAGTCTGGTCATTATTGTTTCACTGACCAACCGCCGTGCTTGAGAAAATCTGATTTTTAAAGGACCGGGCTGCGTAATATTAGGGTTTCTCCTCGTCTGTCTCTCTCAGTTTCCCTGTTTTGTTCTTTCCCCCTCGTTTTAGTATCATTCCTTGAAATTAACTCTCCTTTTTTCCGAGAACTCTGTTTGACTCCGGTCTTCTGCGGTGTGTTTATATCCGACGTGTTAATAATGGTGTTATTCCCCGTTGGCTGAGAGGCTGAGGAGGTTGCCGGTGGTCGGGCAGGGTAGCTGTGCGACTATGATGGAGAGGGGAGCCGAGCGTGTTTCGCTTTGGTCCCTCACAGCGGTGTAGTGCACTGGCAGAGCATGCAGAGGCACCGTCTGTTCACTGAGTGTCGTAAGCCACTCACAATTCAGACCGGCTTCTCTCTCTCTCTTTCTCTCTCTCTGTCTTGGTCCATCTGTCTCTCGTGCACTCGCTTACTTGCTCTCCCTACCTTCTCTCTCTTATGCGCACGCTCGCTCGCTTTTCCTCAGTGTCTAAGACATTTCCATATTCAAAATGGGCTGGGCTTAAAACTGGGGCTTAAATGAAGCAGCACATACTTGCTCACTCCCTCTCTCTTCCTCATTCTCCCTCTCCCTCCACTCTTTCTATATCTGTCTATGTCACTTTCTCTCACTATATTTTTTCTCTCTTCACCCATTCACACTTCTCCAACCTCCCTCCCACCCCATAATAAATTGAAACAAGCCATCTATCTGCTGCTTCTCCTTTTGCTACTGTTAGGATGCTGTCTCCCTCATTATAGCAGACTAACATTCCACTAATGACAGAAGGGGTTTTCTGTATGCATTCTCTTTCTCTATTTGGGTTAAGGGATTTGTTTCAAACTACTGGCTAACTGTAGGGGCTGATGCTTCCAAGTTTCCTCCTCTTCATCATACTAATGATGACAGTGATAATGACAATGACATTAATAAAATGATGTAGTGTGTACAATCAATCCAATGGAATTGTATGCAAATGCACGCACATTTCCATGTAAGTACTGTAAATGACAGCATTACTCTACATTACCCTGCAATGGAGGCATTTGTTTTTTAGGGAGCAAACCGAACAGCAACTTAAAATGGTGAGGAATAATAATAACAGTTGTTTTTTTTTTTCACGAAAAGTTGGTGGAGCCTGATGAGAGCATGGTTCCCTTGTGTCACGACGGCTGGCAGACTCGATGCTTTGTGACTGAGTCGTTTGCATTTCTGCACCCAGATTTAATTTTCTTGTCCATTGAGAGAAGAAAACACACACTAGATCAACTGTATTTGCATTTGGTTACATTGAATGTTTCTTGCCTGGCGTCTTTTATTGTGGTCGTTTGAAGGCCAGATGTCCTCTGTAGCCACTTGAAGATGAACTGCGTTATATACTTTTTCTGTTACAACAGCTTTCCTAGCTCCCAGGTCTCTTTACCTCTTTCCAAACCTTTGTCATTTCAGTCCGTTTACTTTTAAAGGCAAATGAGCTGTGTGAAATCTGAAGATCCCATCTACTGATGATGCAAGCATGCCAACCTCCCTCTCACCAATATGACTGTCATTTTCACAATAAGTGTCCTAGCTTGTTGGTCTGCTACAGAGTACAGAGAGCAATCCAAGCGATAACAGCTCAATGTTGGCACTGACCCGGCTGGTAGTTCACGTGTCAGACTGTCTGTTCAGTATTCCATGTTAGATCATGACAACAATGGCTTAAAGGATGGGGGGTGATCTTAGACCTGGGTATATCGGAGACTTGGTTATGCTTGCGAAAGGTATTGTGTTGTTTGCTTTACTGCCACTGTCATTCAGTTCTCTTTCATTTATAATGTATTGACCAACATAACCAACATTTATGACTGGCAGTGCAGCTCTTCAGAACTACATTGGCATTTTGAGTGTATTTTATGTTTTTTTTCTTTCTCTTCTGAATGGGAAAGATTTAGTAGTCATTAGCAAGGTTTCACAGGAACAGGTTCTTTTCACTTTCCTGTTGTACATGTATTGTTGTTGTGACAACTCAGAAAGTCCCTCTGCAAGGACAGTTGATAGAGGCATGACGTTTGAAGAACCTGAGGGAAAATGTGTAGGTGACAGCAGGTGTCAGAGCACCTGGTCAGTAACCAATAGGTTGTTATACTGAACACTCATGCCAGCCCTTGAAAAGGTGTATGTCTTTTGGTCAATTCTCAGACTGTCCTGCTCATCTCAGAGGGTCTCTCTCTAGCCTTGGGTTGGATGAATGGCTGCACCATCAGCTAACAACTTGGTATCACCGTAATGACTTGACAGGAGATGGGAGTGCCCTGACCATCTATTTAACAGATTGTTTCTGAGGTAGTGGCTTCGGAGGAAGCAGAGACACATGCATAAGCACATACGCTCGCAAGCACAGACAAACATGTAGAAGCTCCAACAAGTAAGCGTGCATAAACTAACACATGCTAAATGTAGGCATCTTTCCTCATGCGGACGATAACCTTCCTTTTATATTTCCGAGAACAGCATTGCTGCTTCTGAAGTTGTACATGGACTAACAGCATACTAAAAACAGACATTTCCAATTAATTAACATTGCAAGAAATATCAGTCATGTTTTGTGGAATCAATAATTTGGGGAATTTTATTATATTTTTCTAATATTTTGTAGGGTGGGGTAATTGCGGAAATTACATGTTCCATTTGCTGAGGGGACATCTGCACTCCCAGAATCTGACTCAAATTAAAGAACATCGTCTGCGAGCGGAGAGATTAAAATGAAAAACAAATTAAAACATCTCGAGTGAAATCGCCATCTTCCTGGAACTAATTCAGGGGCAAATCAACTCCGGAGAGCTCGAGCGAGAGACTTTGTGGGCCACGATTTACGGTTCTCTTTTCTCTCTCGTTCTATTCTGAAAAACGCTGTCATGCTATCTGAGTGGCGCAGAGCAGCCCAGAGCGGATCAGCAGGGCGCAGAGAGGCCTACACATCCCCCCTGTGAATGAATACCCATGGGCGACAAAAGCAGAGCACCATTTGGCTTTTCTGGGCCCCTGGGTGACAAAGAATCACATCGTGACAAGAGCTACTCTACAACAAAAGCATTGCCCCTTCCCTTTGGTTTTAATTAAACTGCCCAATGAATATGTGAGCAAAAGCTGAAAATGTTATTTAGCAGACGTTCTTATCACAATTAACTCGCTGAACTGTAAACATGGTCAAATACAGGACAGTATCACCCGTGCGTGTGCTCCATATTGCTTGTACTGTGCTCTTATTTCTAATTTTTTTGTCATATTACATATGCATTTTACAATGTTGGTTCGCACTGGTTGACGTCCCCTATTTAGTCTGGTTGGTGGCACCTGTAGTTGTCTTTAAGAACATTTAATCTGACAGTTATTTTTGCAAAATGTGACACCATATTTTATACATTTTTAGGGGCTAAGCAGCGAAGCTGCGAAGCACCTATTGTGTTTCTTCTTTTCAACTTCTTCTTCTGCCATTGGAGTCTATGGCAGCCCATAGAGCCTTGTGGTAAAAAGTAGATTGTTTTTGGCATTCTTGTTAAGGACATTTCCCTCTATTGTTTCACTATGTTTCATATCTCTGCCTCACTCACTTTAGCGCCACCAACAGGTCAAAGTTGGACATACGTTTACCCACGTACATTTTGAGCCATATGTCTGATATGCATAAATGAGGTTCCCTAGGTCATGCCGAGTTGAATGCACCCTATGACGTCATTTTGCGGATATATAGATTGTCCGCCATCTTGGATTTTACGTAAAAGCTAAGAAAGTTTTCACGGGTCACAGATTTTGTTTAATTGTCCCGTTTTTCTGCACAGTTGATCTTTAGACCAAGTTGCTAAAAATTTATCAGAAGGTTTTTTGATTATCAAAGCGGTTTGTCAGTAACAGCCAATCAAATGTGTCTGCGAAGGCGAAAAACAGTATGTGAGCGCGTATCTCAGCAACCGTTGGTCCAAAGTTCACCAAACTTTGTGTCCATGGTTGCTAGGAGGACCAGATGAGGCCTACAAAGTTTTGACACGATTGGCCATATGGGGGCGCTGTTGCTGAAAACAGTATTTTAGCTCATAACTCATGAATGCAAACACCGATTTTAACCAAACATGTTGGGTACCAAGAAGGCATACTGTAGTAGTCGTGCAATTATTATGGAGGTGGTAGTACAAACCATGTGACCGCCACAAGCCAATTACATTAAAGTTGTGATTTAAAGTGTTTAGGAAATCAGATCTCGACCACACTTGGTAGGTATATTGACCTATAGGCCTGTAACATACTGCAAAGGTGTCAGTTCCCTGGGCCATTAGGGGGCGCTACAGTAAATCGTCAAACAATGCAAAGTTTCGACACTCATAACATTTGATCTGATTTGCGCAGAAACGTGCAATTGGTATCAAGTGATGCATGGCCAGATGTTGAACAACTTTGCAATTGACTATTTTGGTTTTAGTTGTTTAGAAGGTCCGCCATCTTGAAATAAGTGAAAAAGCTTAAAAAAGTTTCACAAGACACAAATTATAATATTTCTTCTCTATAACTTAAAGAGACTATCTTCAGACCAAGCCTCAAAGAAGTAGAAATTGTGATATTCAAAACACTTTGCCTGTAACTGCCAATCAAAGTTGACAACACTCCATTGATTGGGCTACACAGTGACTTCCGTCACCAGAGTCCCCCCCCCCCACACACACACACACTCACTCACACGCTCATTCACTCACTAACTCAATCACACACTCCCTTACAAAATCACAGACACACACATACATTCACAGACAAACAGACAGACAGACAGACAGACACACACACACACACTCACTCACTCAATCACACACTCCCTTACAAAATCACAGACACACACACACACACACACATCTTTTTACCCGGGAATAGTGAACTGTCGTCGGGGTAAGAATGACACTCTGGTCCCCATGGTGAAGGTTAGCCCAGTCTTATCCAGGAATAGAGCACTGTCCCCTGGGGTTAAGGTTAAGGTTAGGGTTAGATTGGTACTCTGGTCCCCAGGGTGAGTCAACCATGGAAGTGACCCTGGATCATGCCCAGTGACTTGGCCATACTCTGCCACTCGTGTGACTTGTTATTGGGGCTAGTGTCATTGGACCTCCAGGGTGACTCACCCAAGTCTTACCCAGGGATAGTGCACTGTATCCCGGGTAAAGATCCATGGAAGTGGCCCTGGATCATGCCCCATGTCTTGGCCACACTCTGCCACTCGTCGTGTGACTTGGTACTGGGGCCATTGGACCCCCAGGGTGACTTACCAAAGTCTCAACCGGGAATAGTGCACTGTATCCCGGGTACAGAGTCACACACGTTAACCCGGTTCTTGGCCAAAACCGGGCCACACTCTGCCACGGATGTGACTCGGTATTGGGGCCGGAGCCAACGGACACCCAGGGTGAATCACCGACTCTTACCTGGGAACGGTGACCTGGAATCGGGCAAACCCACCTGGGAACTTGCCCCCGCTCTGGAAGCCAAACCGGGCATGCCTTGGGCCTGTCACTCGGTCCATACATTCCCCCAGTTAACCTGCTCTCCTTTGGGCCCCGGGAACCCACTATTAAGCCCCCTCCACCGATTGAACCAAGATAGTGTCGATTTTAAATTCCCCGGGCGTCGATTTTTGGAAAAACGTCCAAATTACGAAACTCACAAGTGGCCTTTACAATTTCGGCAGCAATCTAGTGCACTACCAGTCTTCACCAAACGTTGGACAGGTCATGATCCAATCAGCCATCAAGAAAGTTCTCTGATGCATTTTTTCTTTCAAAAGCATGAATCCATCAGAGTTACATCAAAGGAAAACAACTCACACTTTAGATTACCTTAGACTCAACTTAGTCCTCACTAAACAGTTAAAGTGCAATAAAACAAAATGCACTAGACTGATCAGTACATTGCTCAGACACATCTATACTTTTGTCAAGTAAATTACAATGTCCAATCATTGTCTGCAGCCATACTTTTCACCCAATCAGGTCAATCACCATGGACAAATTTGTTCAAGCGCTATGTTTTTCTTAGCCCCCACATGACTGCTGTGATGGTTGTGGAAGGAAGCAGACCAAGGCGCAGGAAGGTAGTTTCAAGTAGTCGGTTTATTCCGTACACTACTGACCAACTGGCGTATATAACGCTTCAAATATATATTCCCACGTACTTTAGGTACGTACACTCGGACACAGCGTGTAGCTGCACACATATCACAGGAAACAATCACGGACACGGAGACGAGAAACACAAGGGTTTAAGTACTGTGGCAACAAGCAGCACCTGTCAGGAATCAGGGAGGGATGCGTTCACAGGACATGGGGAAAACAGGACACAACACACACGATGGCGACTAAAAGGCC
>JACXGK010002168.1:0-37089 GCA_016801125.1 Novumbra hubbsi | reverse complement strand
CTGCATGCAGTTTTAATTACACATGTGTTTGTAACCGGTCTCAGTAAATGTACTTTATGATAAAGAAATGGAAGCTTTACATACTTTTGTAGATCTTTAAATTAGCTCCACTCTCCAAGATGTCTTCATCAATTTCTACCGTAATTTTCCATGAAAGTAGTTTATGATTTGTTCACAATTATTCATCAATCGTCCCATCTTGCGCAATAATATTCTGTCATAATCTCTATGACGATTTGACATATAATTATTCATCACCAAACACGTAGTTGTGTTATATACCTTTATAATTCATTAGTGCAAATCACTATTTGATTGATAAAATATGAGACATAGTTTGTTTTTTGTTCAGCAAATGGACCAAATGCACAGTATGGGGACATGTGGTCAACTTACATCATTGCTTGCATGGTTACAAAGCTCTGATGCTGTTGCAGTCACCATCCATCAAATCATCTAGGTTCAATGCAAACCACTTGAAACCAGGGATTGATGGGAGGTCACTCCAGAGTGAAGATGGGACTCCAAAAATCCAAATGGCTGAAACTGCCTTGAGCAAGTAAATCGATACACATCCTGATGAAATGGGCAAGCAAACAATATGCTCACTAGGGACAGTGGCCAAACATACCTGATTCAGCACACAATATAGTCTCCACATTCAATCTTTTGGCTTGAAATTCATTTAAATACATTTATCATGTGTTGTCATACTTGGACATTGCTATTACATGCACTGACTATCTTGTCTCTATTGGGCAACTCATCGACATACTTCTCTATTTGACATTAGCACCAAGTGATCAATGCTTTATAGGGATAATAGAGAGTCCAAACAGTGCAAATATTAGAATACAGTGTGCCATTTTGGACATACTAGCCTTTGCTAATGCATTGTATACTTTTTGATAGAATAAGATTACTAATTTTCCCACTAACTTCATTTATTCTGAGTCACATTGGCTCGCTGATCCACAGATATGCTGACGTTTAAGTACTCCTTAAAGAATGATTAAGCAATAAGAGTTAGTGCTCTATCGTTAATACATTCACAGGTAAATTACTTTCATTCTGCCTGACGGGATAGTGGAGGCCTAGTCAACCCATTTACCAGTGACTGTATTCACGTAAAATCACTGTATTAATTTCATGAAATATTAGCAACATATTCAAATTACAATTAGTTATATATTTCATACTAAATGTGTACAATTAAGTTATAGTATAGAATATTGCAGTTCCAAAACCCTCTCTTCAAGATTCCGAGCTCCATGACACACCAAGATGGATTGCTAAAACTACTGATAGCCTTTCGACTGTAGCGAAATGCATGTCTTGCCCTGCACACACATTATCCCACTCACTCAAGCCCACACACCTTTCACCTATTTGTTTTCTCCTTGTCTATTTACTTACACTCTCCATTTTTTATTTATTTATTCTTTGATCGGTGGGAAGTGTTTTTAATTGATTCTTGCTCTTTGCAGTAAACCATTTCCTTTGCAGACATAGAGCACATATGGCTCTGGCTGGCTATATATCCAACCTAGCCAACAGGCTTTGCAGCCAAAGCTGTCTTCTAGTGTAGGGACACTGTGTCTTCTGAATCACTGTTTATTACATTATATTGGATACAGTGTGCACTTATATAGAGGTCTTGCAAGTACACGGAGATACACACATAAGATATTCTTGTGTATCATGTTTATGTCTTTACTACTCTGATACTATAATATTTATTCAAGAACATATCCCTTTCATTGCTGATGTTTATTTGTATTAGTTGTTTTCTTTTTACTAATGGTCATAGTGACATTCACTTCCAGTCAGCAACTTTCAGCATCAACTAAGTGCAGTAATCAAACATGTTCCTGTTCCGATTGCGTTTTGCTATCACTCAGAGAGATGCTGCTGTCGGCTCCATCAGATCTGGTTTTCAAGCGGCATTGACTGTGAACTTCTCCTTATAGCAAGAGCACTACTGGCCATATAGACGAGTGTCGTCTCCGATAAAATTAGCACAACACACCCATCAACCAGACAAAGCATGTCAATTCTCTCCCAATTATATTCCTCCCCGAATCATGTTCTTTCCAAGTGGCTATTGTCATCCGGACGATTAATTCGAGAGAGTTTGAAACGGGGAATGTATTCTTATTACCGACAATAATTTGCTATCTCCAAACAATTTGGAATGACTTATTTGGAACAACGTTGACAAGACCAGCTTTCAAAGGCATTTGGGAAGAAATTAGATAGATGGGGTTCGACAGGAATGCTCGCCAACGCACACATTCGGACACACACACTCGGACACCCCCTAATTATTAACACAACACTTCATTAAAGCAGGCATGATTCCCATGCATACCTGCTCCTCCTCCACATAATCAATTGTCCTCTCCCTCACTGTCCTCCTTGTCAGTCTCCCCCTCTGCTTCAGCTCTGCCTCTTCAGCATCAAATTGAGTTGAAAGAGAAGTCTGCCTCCACCTGCCTTGCCAGGCCTCATCATCAGATTTAGCGGATGGAGTGGTCTGCCTCCACCTGCTTTGCCAGGCCTCGTCATCAGATGGTATTGACGGAGTGGTCTGCCTCCACCTGCCTTGCCAGGCCTCGTCATCAGATTTAGCGGATGGAGTGGTCTGCCTCCACCTGCTTTGCCAAGCCTCGTCATCAGATGGTATTGACGGAGTGGTCTGCCTCCACCTGCCTTGCCAGGCCTCATCATCAGATTTAGCGGATGGAGTGGTCTGCCTCCACCTGCTTTGCCAAGCCTCGTCATCAGATGGTATTGACGGAGTGGTCTGCCTCCACCTGCCTTGCCAAGCCTCGTCATCAGATGGTATTCACGGAGTGGTCTGCCTCCACCTGCCTTGCCAAGCCTCGTCATCAGATGGTATTGACAGAGTAGTCTGCCTCCACCTTCCTTGCTAGGCCTCGCCATCAGACTGAGTTGACAGGGGGTACGCGGGAGACTCATGATTAACAGGCCACCTCATTACAAGTCTATTATTTAAATCTGCGATCAGATCGGATGTAGTCCGGCTGCGTGATGGGCCCTCGACAAAGCAGGCCAGATGATGACGGCTAATTGGTCCTCTGCTGAGATAATGGGGACGGGCAGACGAGTGGTGAGAAGTGAGGCCGGCCTTATGCGAGAAGAGGAGGGGTGTTGTGATGGGGGAGCCCATGTTGCAATTGAGGCTAACCTCCAACAGATGGCACTTCCTTTCATAACTCGCAGACACAGACAACACTTGGTCCGATCTGGGCCCGAGGCCAGTTAAGGCCTGCCGCACAAATCACGTGACCAGAACCGAGGAGCGTGCGGTCCAGCGGAACCATGTAAACTGCTTGTTAAATGCCCTGCTGTCATTGTTTTTGATCGATAAACCTTTGAAATCTTGGCTAGCAGAGAGGACTCTTCATGGAGAATTTTTCAGTGCGAGAACCCATGGACTAGAACCTATTCGTAGAACCATGAAGAACAGACAAACCAGCCCAAGCCTGCCCAATAAAGTACAGCTGCTTACTACTGTGTGTGGAAAAAAAAAATATGTGCGCCTACCAGACTGGTTATTCATTTCTGATCACCGTCCATAATGGACTTAATCTATATGGTTCCCCCTCTTGGGTTCAATAGAGTTTATCCATGAACGATGCATTGAATCAGTCACGTTACATGGAATGACTCATTACGAGAGTTTGATACAGTCAGCAATCAGAAACAGTTGGAGGCCAACGATTGTGAGCTGCCTTGTTGAAACCATTGAGGGTCTTGTATTGAACCAGGACAGCATAGGTATGAGAATGGATATGTGTGGATGGAAGGCTGGTTTTTATTATGACATTTTAGTCAGGTTTCACGTGTTGTTTTCCAGAGCAAATTATTGCGTGAACAATTAGGGTTAGATATATATATATATATTTAGAGAGATATATAGAAAAAGATATATATAGATACATGTGAGAAACGTGAAAAACCTGTGACATCCCATGAAATATTTAGTTATTTAAAAAAAAATATGGACATATCAATATTTGATCTTCTTTCAAAGAATGTCTATTGATAAAGGTTATGTAATTGAACCAAAAACAATGATATTTTAACCACAATATCATTTATTTAACAATATATGTAATTTCTTACTCGAGAAAAATTTTGAACCCCCTATGCCTGTCACGTCTCCGCCTACTGGCGGCCACTCCCCTGTTCGCGTAGCCCCCCGGCGTTCGACGTCGCCGGCCTTCTAGGCACCATCGTTCATGTTTGTCTTGTTCCCCATGTCCTGTGAACGCATCCCTCCCTGATTCCTTACAGCTGTCCCTTGTTACCTGTGTATATCCCTTGTGTCCCTTGTGTATATAATCCCTCCTGTGTCTTGTCTCTGGGTTTGTTGTTGTCATATGTGTCGTGAGTAAGAACTTCTGTGCTGTGTAGCGCGTGAGCTACACCACCACTGTTACACTTCTGATAAAGAATGGAAGTTGTATTAAAACACTTGCCGTATCTTGAATATGGAAAATAAACCCTACCTACGAAACTGCCTGCCTGCGTTTTGGTCCACTCCTTCCAACACCCGTCACAATGCCCTAATTGCTGGTATTGCCCACTTTGGCTAAAATAACTTAAAGAAGACGTTTTGTATAACTGTCGTCCAGTCATAGAGTAGGAAATATATATAGTCAGATAGGTAAATATATATATAGCTTTGTTTTTAGTGCCTGGTGGTCTAGCTTCTTAGTAGATGGTTTCTTTGTCGTTGTTGTGTTTATTTATCTGTGCCTTTTCTCTGTTTGTTAGTGAATTTGTGGGCCTGCATCTGTGTCAGCGTCCCAGTGGCGCACCAGGCTATAATAGCCCCAGCATCAGACAAGCCCAACATCAAACACCGTGGCCCGCTCCCAATTGCCACCCTAGGTAAATTTTTGGTGCACTGCCATACTCCACAAGTAATCTGGTATCGGGGAGTGGGTAGGGGCATTTCGGACGCATGCCCGTGCTGTCATTGTCCCCTGTTCCCAAGCTCCAGTCGACCAGGGGGGACTTTGTTCTGCCTGTCAGATGAGTCAGATGGCCAAACCCGCCCCCGCAACACTCTAGACAACCATACCCTTCGGTGAAACCCACCTCTTTTGGGCCACCCTTTCCCACATCTCCCACCCCGCTTCTCGCCTCTGCAGACCTCCTTAGCCGCAGTGGCTCAGTCTCTCCCGAGCAGAGGGTACGAGTGAGCATCCTCCCTGCATATAAGCCCCCAAACCGAACACTGACCACCCAGCCGTCGCATCTTCATCTTCATCTACATTCCAAGTTAAGCACCTTGAAGTGCTTTTGATCTTCCAGTATTCAGTCCAGGAACGTAGATCTAAGTTACTCCCGGTGTCTTATTAAATGCAAACACAGACACAAAGGTGACACTATGAACACACTAATCTCTTGCTCCCGTGACCGGTTGAACAGGTTTTGACTTAGGTTGTTGGTGGGTCTGCATTTCTCTGGCTGATTCACACGGTACTGTGTCCAGTGCCTTTTGCCTCATCGTTCCCCATGAGATGTGCAGGTTCCCAGGACCCAGTGGCGCTTAAAGGGGAATGATACAGCAACGTCATTGGTCTGCAGTTTTTTGTTGTAGTTTAAATGCCAAAACGCAATATAATTATATTTCAATTTGAAATATTCAACCTAAACACTTGAAGTTAAGTCTACAGAAACTTTGGATGCAGTAGTATATTTCAAATGTTTGAAGTGGCACTTTTGTAATACGTTGAACTTCATCAGAGGTTTTTAAGGGGTGGTAAAACCCAGGGAGCCAGGCAAATGAATGCAGAAATATCATGATCTCCCCATGTGGGGAAAGAAAGTAGAAATCCTGTAGAGAATGCACTCACAAATAATGTCTATTTTGCTGACAATGACTATATCTACACTGTTTATGTATCTCAGAAACCTTGTCATAGTAATGAAGCTGAACTGACAGACAGTTAATTTGCTGCTGCATTCGGGGGAATGACGTCTTGTCTATAGGATCTCTGTGTGGTGGTTCAAGTGTAGGTGTGTTTAACCTTGGCTGGTGTCCAGTGAAGTCATTTTTTTGGCAAATATTTATTGGTTGAACGAGCAGTGGTATAATAACCTAGGCTCAGGAAGTTGTGCAGCAGATGATAAATAGATTGATCTTATAATGCATTAGACTTATTTTTTCCCCCAGTAACAGTTCTTTATTTATTCACCGGTGAGTAATTACACTGGGTATTTAAACATCTGACACTTTTTTAGGACTGATCTGATCTCAAAATGCCAGTTAGTAAAAAGATATATAAATCAGAATTAATCTGTCTGTGGGAAGGTAGCCAGAAAGTGCTTTGAACCTCATTATTGGCACTAAAACATACTTGTATTTGATCACTCACAAGCTTTATAGAAAAAGAAAATCAATGCTCTACTTTAAAAGCAACTCAAAGTGCATTTTAGAAAGATATTTCAAATTAAACAGAAGAACACTTCTGTTTAAGTGTAATAATTGAAGTGTACATTTTGTAAAATAAAACTTGTTTTCAAGTGCAGGTTTAATAACTGCACTATGACAGTCTATTTACAGTGTACTAATGGAATAAGAAACAATGTTTATAGAACACATTTAATGTAAGTCAATTGTGAACATTTTGTAAACATAACCACAGTCGAGCATCCTGGGCCCAGCAGTTAAGGATGAATAAGGATCAACTTTTTGAGATAAACAGAGTTGTTTAGAAGTAAACTTGTTCATATTATGTGCATCCCCTAAAATCTTTTGGGTTCTGTGATTCTATGCTTTCTTGTCCTGTAACTGCCAACTCAGAAGTTCAACTTTATTATTAGTTCTTTCAAGTGTAGCTGTATCCTATGTTTTAACTTTGGCAAATAGCTTTTCTAGTTGTTAGATAACCTTCGCTAAAAGTTAGGCAAACTGCTTTGCAAGAATTCTGAAGTGTGCAGCCACACATCTTCCATCAGATTGATGCATAGTGATTATATTGCTTTCCTCTATAATTTGATGTTGCAGCTTATTTGGTGCAAATGTACTGTTTTTCTGGTTAAGTCTTCTTCGTCTATTACTCAGGAATATCCAATATAACAGACTGAGCAATTATATTGCTTTATTTGTTGCCATATTTACACAATACCTGATATAGGTAACTACATTCAGGAAATACCTAGTGACAATGCTCAATTCAACACCCATATGTGGTCAGTTGTCACAGTTGCTGCAGTTTTTGTCCATAGTCAAGCAGTTGATATGCAATTTGAACGATTTACATCAGACCCAACAACATGGGTCAATAGATACCAAAAGATATGCAGTGGTTCTGTGTGGCTGTATTGGTCAAGCATGGGGTTAGCATTCCAGGGTATTAAAGTTTGATTCCTGCTAAGCTAATTGTGGGGGAAGCACAACTATTTTTAGATAAATGGCATTCATTATGCGACAAAAAGGCATATTATGATTTTTATTTGTATTAGGATTGTTCAATAACCGTTTACATGTTGTACTTCCCAAAAATCTACGGGAGAACAAGAAATAGTTCACACCTAACACAGCTTAAAATATGTCGCTTTGTTTATATTCGAATCCCTGGAAATGTCTATCAACCTATGAACACCTTTGCATTAAGACATTGGCCGTTGACGTTTCAGTACAGCTGGCGTCCTTTTCCCGGCGTGAAGGACGCAGGGAGAGAGAGAGTGGTTGGTGCCCACAACCTTTTCCCCTGTGAGGACGTGGGCACCTGGCCACCCATTTCTCCAGGACCCCTCCAAGGAGTTTCGTACACAACAACTCCACAAGTGTGCAAAACCCTTGTGTGTGTGACAAAGCATTCGCCTCTGGGTGAAGATATTTGCCTTTTGAAGTTGTTTTTGTTTGAGCGTTTTTTTGGCCTCCAAAACAAAGCATTGAGTTGGTGTCAGACTTCATTTGTGAGTCTCATCATGTCATGAAAAATCAACAGGAACAGCAAGGGGCACACTAGGAAAGCTCTTGTTTTGATGGCAGCTGCCTTTGTGTGAACCCCTTCCACCTAAAAAAACTCATATATTCAAACAGCCGCTTTTATAGCTCTTTATGTTCGACACTGGATATAGATCTGAAAAGTGATTGGCATTTAAAACAACACTGACAGCCAACCGGGAACATCTGTCACTTGAAACGTACCGGGTGACACTGGTCTTTAGATCTTTTTTTGGTTTGTTTTTAAACACTTATTAGAAAAAGAGTAATGCAGCTGGGAAATGAGAGAGGACAAATGCAAATAGCAGAGCATCAAGCCTCAACGATGTCAGAGCGAGAGTCAATGTAAGAGCCTACTGTACTGTTTAGAACAGAACATTTCTACTGCCTCCCCTCCGTCAAAGGTAGATGTGAAAAAGCACAGTTGTGCCACCATGAAAGTGAGTAATGGTGTCTTTTTTTTTCTTTCATTTTGACATGACAGACGGTGTCGTTACCAAAGAATCAGCATTGCATTTCCAAAGCCATAATTAGTAATTACTCAAATGCAACAAAGTGCCTCCTCTCCTCAGCGTGCTATTGATCGAAATCTTTTGGGTCGCCGTCATTGACACAATGCATCCTCACTGGCTTAAAATATGCCTTTAATGGCTATACAGATTAGCCATTGCATAATTTCAGTCACATAGAAGTAAGCAAGTAACAGCATGACTTGTGAACATGCAATGCACATGACACGGTCAGAATCCCCCCCTCATTTTAATAATCGTAAGCGATACATCTCATGCATGACATGTTGTTAATAAAGACAGAGTAAACAGAAAAATTGCTGTCATATTCCATCAGAGTCCTGTGGGGTAAACCACATTGCTTTCCATTGGCCTGTCTGATTTGGCGCCTGTCAGCAGAAGCTAAATCCCTCTGACAAGACCGAAGAAATCCCCAGCCCATGTTTCTTCCTCCCTCTAAAAGCACTCAGAAAGAAAGCCTCTTCTGTTGTTTTGCCAAACAATGACAAGTCAAGTATTTTTTTGATGTTCTTTCCCTTTTTTGCTTTTTACCTCGGCTCTGTTTAAAATTCAAAATTAAGTGTCCTCCTCCACCATTACAAGACCAATCAAAGTAAATTATGGGTGTTCTCTGTTGGATTGGATGAAGGGAACACTGCAGCTGTGCCCCTTGTGTTTTCAAGAGGGAGAAAGACAGCCCATGTGAGAGGAATATTGACTTCTTTGCTATCTGTTAGGGCAAAATTATGGCAAAATGTATGCCAGAGCCCCTGCTCTGTTTTTCCCCCTCTCTTTTCCTCGCTACCTTACTCTATTTTTCTATCTGAACAAATCTGTATTACCTCACTCTCCCTCTCCGCAACCTGAAATGTTGCTAATATCCTTTTTGTTGTGCTATTTAAACAATTGTTATGAATGTTACTGATTGTGTAAATGCTAATTGTATAAAAATTGTTGATTTTCTGCACTGCATGAAACATGCACATTTATAGACAGGTGTTAGCAAGCAAAAGGAGTCTGGGATAGCCTGTGGCTCTCAGGACTCAGTCTCTCACTCTAACTCTTTTATTTTCCTCTCAGAGGGGGCATGGAATAATTAAGACACTATCTTGCAGAGCAGTGCCCTGACCCTGTCAGACCCTGATAAAATGAAGTGGGCATAGGAGGCACCCCTGGGGCACCCCTGGATGCTTCCCACTGGGTTTCTCCAAGGACTCTGCTACACAGGGCTGCTGCCTCCCTTTTTTCCAGCTGTTTGCCAGGCTGTAGCAGCCGGTGATTCTGGCCAGGCTCATGTAGGCCCTAGTGAACTGATGATCTCATCATTCTCAGACAGGTTATTCGCATCAGCAGGATATTGCATTAACACATTTTCCTAGGCTGTGAGAAGTTGTATATCGATAAAACTTTATCAAAAGCTTGGAAGCACTTGCATTGCATGTAGTTCATGAATATTTTTATGCTGTTCATTTTAAACAAGGTCAAAACAAGGTCAGTTTCTTTGTTAAATAACTAATGTGTTAAAGGTTGGTTGATGGCTTGTAAAGAAGATATGAGACGTTTGATTGTTGAATATTCCGAAAGTAGTCTTCAAGGGAAGGTTTTCAAAGCAGAAAACCATACATGCTGTTATTGATTTATTCTCAATGGTAAAAAATATTATTATTGTCAATGCAGGATATAACTCCTTTTCAGACTTCTTCAGATGTTTGATTTTGTATTAATACTCTATTCTGTTCATTTACTTTGGGTCATCTTTGAAAGGACATAACTGCTCCTAGTTTCAAACTAAAGAGAAAAGGTTCTTCCCACTTTTCTCTCATGCCTTTTGCAAGAAACACATCATCACATTTGAATACATGTTGTTGCCAGTCATTCTTATTTCTTCCCAAGCTTTGTTGTTTCAGATTAATTTGGTGCGGAAACTGTTGACAGCGACACTACCGTAATAGACTTGAATAATTAACCCTATGTTTTATGATAGCAATCCGGGGGGATACGTATTAACTTAATGTACAAGAGCAGCCAGCCAGTGTTATATTCATAGTTATTATAGCTGGCATTGTTATGATTATTGGCACCCACTGCATGTAACTTTTTGCGTCTTTTGCATGGTGTCTACCTTAAGCAGAGGGATATACAAATTAGACCAGTGGTTCATAAATCTTTTCTCAGGGACCATTCACAATTGGGTTGTATGCCTGAGCTAGCTCACCTCGTGTACTATTCAATGGTTTGAATTGCAGTAATCTGATATGCTAGCAATTGAATAGATCAAATACACTGATTGGCTATGGCTTCCAGCGGAGAGGTTGGGTAACCAGCAGACTAGACAGGGTTGCATCAATGTTAGCATTTAGCACATTTGTTGTGGATATTTGTTGAAGTCTCTCTATTTTGTCTGCCTGAATTTCAGAGCTACAGCAGAGTCAGACCAGGCATCAGTTGCTAGCATGTTAGTGTTCAAGCCTGCAATTAATCTCCCTTTAATCTCACCGTTGGTTGTGTCAGGTAATCCGCCAGACCCGATGTCATGCATGACTAAACACCTTGTTCTCTTTCTCTCTCGAATAATCTCTGGCTAGCGCTAGCTAAAGTATCAGAATGGCTTATAATCAAAGTGTCTGTCTAAATGTTTTTCCATGTCCCCGAATCCAATCCTTTCAGTCTTTCCCAACTCTATGTGGAGATACGATGCATTTGTATCTGTGTTTGTGAGTGAGTGTGTCTGTTTCACTAGTTGACAAATGGAATGTGACACTATAAAATAAAACACAGTTTTCTAATTTCTGGTACCTGAAGAAACTTAGAGATCCTCAAGGAACCCCTTGAGCTTTTCAAGGAACAATTTTTAGGCTATAGGTGACATTAATACCTTCGGATTATTCTGGGATCTTTTTAGTTACATGCAATGTTTCAGTGTTGCAACAGGATATTGTAGGAACATTAGAGTGGAAGCTTGGCATTCCTGTCCATATGTTCTGTTGTATTGTCATCTCATGTTATTTTAAATAGGGAAGCTTAGGTAATTACAATGATTCCAGCAGTAGCAAATTTGTTTATGAAGAACCAATGCAAATTCCAAGTTTGGAAGAGTAACCACATTTTTACTATAGATAATGAGCAATGTTAATATTGATAAAATTATATTAGAATATAGATTGTGCATAAATATTAAAACATTGTAATTAGCAGTATACAAATGATGATGAACAGGAATGATATGTATGTAAAGACTGATCAAAACCTACTATCATAAGCCAAACATGCTATTATAAGCCATTTACAACAAGCCACAATGTCAAGCTTTAACCTCTACAATACAGTGCGTGATTCAGTTTGAAAACGTCATCCCTACGATCACAGCATAAGTTCCCGAAAATTCGGAAACCTCACAAAGAACTACCAGACACCTTTACTTCTAAGCGTGTGCTCGGAAAAAGAAAGTAAATGTAGGAACACGCAAAGTGTGGTAGTGTGATATAAATTCCCTCTCCAGGGCACTGGTTGGTGCCAGCTTGCTGAGTTTTAATCGCAGCTGTGGCCTAAGTGCCGTATCACTCAGGCTGGGGGTCACCACGAATCGACCTGCAGGGAGGTGGAGAGGCGGACCAGGAGACAGTGAGCGATGTGTCAATAGCCACTGCCAGGGTGAGTGGAGGTGGGGGAAAGTTGCAGGTAGTGAGAGTTACAATCGCACACCTTTACCGACTTTCAAGTGGCGTGTTTGTTTCCTTTGTGGGCAAGTACATCCCCATCCCCCTTCCAAATTATTACGGGGATTTTCCTGTGACTCCGGCATCCCGGGGCCATGGACGATGTGCTCCAAATACCCTCGGCACCCCAAAACACGGCTGCACATCTCTCGCGCAGCCTTTCTCCACTGGCGAGAAAACCCCAAAGCAGGCGAACAAATTGAAAGGGCAAATAGAACAACACTATTGACGACAGTAACGTAAAGGATTAAACGGGGACGCCCCCAATTCCCTGTGCGCATGCGTTCAGAAGTAGGGTTCTTGAGAACAGGTTACCGACACAATTCATTTTGGACACTGCGTCTCTGCCATGCGTAGCTCCAGCTGCATGATTCTGTGTTGCGCCTCGTGGTTTGCAATCCATTCACGCTCTGCAGGTACCACAGCCGGTTGATGCTGGGTGTTCTCTGGAATAGCTGCATCTCTTCACTAAAGTGTGTGCAAACTTAATGCATGTGTGGACACACACATTACCTAATGAACGTACCATGGGTTTCTCTCTCAGACATACAGAAATACACAAACGCACACTTTTCAGATGAGCCGCTTTAGTGCTGGAGAGGAGTAAGAGTGATGTGAATTCGGGCACATCCGTTCTGCCGCTCTCCCGCTCGTGAGTGATTGCGATGTCGCCATGACGACCATTGTTTCTTCTTCACTCTTTCTTTTTTTTTCTTTGTCGCGCTCAGTCTGCGGACTCGAGGTGCCTGTGCGGCTGACCTACTGCCACGCCGGAGGGAGACCGAAATAGCCCCTTGTTGTGCTTGATAAACAGCCGTCTATGGGCCCCTCGGCGGAGTGCCGGTGACGCCATGACCCTCTCCCCCTCTCTCTACCTTGGGCTTTATATCCCTTTTTACCTCTCACACTCTTTTTCTCCCACTCTGGTCTCTAACCCAGTCTGCTCCTCTCCTGTTGTTGCCCCCCCCCCCCCCACACACACAAACACATATAGAACACATATACTCTCCCTTACTTTTTTCCTTCCTCCCTCCCAGACACCCACCCACCCTTTCCTCCCACCCGAGCCACTTGCCATTCTGAGCAGACAGACGGCAGGCAGTGTCGGTGCACAAGTCTTGCTGCTTCTCTCCGCCGCAGGAATATAGGGGTTTTGTGTCGTTCTGATAGCCAGCCCTCTCCACATTCCTCCATTCCTCGCCCTACGCACCACAGACCTTGGCTCTCAGCCCGACACACTTAATATTATCTCTTTGTTTCCCTCCGCTCTCCTTCTCTCCTTTTCATTTCTATTTTTAAACCGTTTTCATCCCGTTATGTCGGCTCAGTGAAGTAGGTAGTCTGTTTCGGGGGCCGATTCATCCAATACGCACACATCTGTTAAGCAGTCACATTCAATTTGTCTTACCTAAGTTGGATAGGACGGAAACATTTTAGATTAGCATTTTTATTTTGTTATTATTTTTTAACAATGGCTCTTTGTCCCCTTTATTACATTCCCCTGCGACAAGAACACAGTGCTGTCAGTATTGCTTAAATGATCCCTCTAATGGAAGAGGGCAGAGAGAGTAATCTCTTTGAACCTGGTTATCCACTTACTTTTTTTCTGGAATATTTTTAACCCCTAATGCATGCAAACTGTTTTCTTATTGTGGATGTACGTTAAGCTCCACAGTATCTGATTGTGATTAGCTTATGAATTAGAATGGTTAATTTTTTAATGGCTTGTCCCTTGACCACAAACCATAATACCATTATCATTCAGCACGAAGCAGCCCCAATGCGTGTATAAGCTTGTGAGCCTTTTTATTTATGTTTGGCCAGAAGGCACTTTCTTGCTAGTCCTCAACAATTAGTACAGCACGAGATTATATTTATTAAAAGCGTGTTATGCCATTGTCAGCTATGTGAGAAGCCAACAGTTAACCAAACCAAGCCAACCAAGGCATATCTTTTGCAATGAAATGAAGCGGCAAGAACACACAGCTGTAACTCGAGACCTTGTTTATGTGTGCGTACATTTGTAAGTGTGTGAGTTATATATTTTTCTCTTTGCAATTTTGCAAAAGTTAAGGGTTACAGTATTTCACTGTATAACCTACTGTTAACCCCTGCACACATTTATTCAAGACTATCCTACTGTTAAGGGCCTGTTTTTATGGAATGCTACTTAATCGTTAATATGCCTACAGCCAGGGGATTCATATTGTATATCACCAATATACCATGGCTAAGTGCTTTATTTATGGACTGCACTGTAGATATGACACTACATGGAAGTAGCAAAAATGGAAAAGTGGGTGTAGTATAAGGTCAATAAGCCATGGCTAAGAGCTGTTCTTTGGCACAACACATTGTGGATCACAATATCCCTTATTGCTCTTATAAACCGGTTATCGACACAAATCAAATGTATTTTATAAAGCCCTGCTTATATCAGCAGTTGTCACAAAGTGCCATTATAGATAACCAGCCTAAAAGCCAAAAATCGTTGATGCCTAGTGGAAGAACTTCCTAGTAAGTTTTAAACATAGAAATCTAGAGAGGAATCTGACTCTGAAGGGTTGCCAGACATCTTTCGTGGGCTGTGACCAGAGTCTTTACATCGAATCCAAGTTAGCTGCATATTCATGTGGCCAAAGGCAGTGGGGGGTAGGAGGTCCCTTGTCACAAACGAATGCAACATAAACAACTGTGTCTTCAGGAAGGCACTGAGTAGGCTTTATTTCTGCCACTATTAAGTTAGATACAAGTCCGGAGGATATGAAGCAATTTATCATTTATCAGCGGACAAAACTCAAGAAGTAGCTCTTTAAGTTCTTTTGTTGGAATACGATCCATTTGAAAAGCTAGTGGGTTTAAAGCTCATTACTAAATTGTTGAGCGATACAGAATTAAGAAGTTCCCCATTGATTCCAGGTCAGGGCCGTTCTGTGCATTCTAAGGACAACTACGTTTTTAAGGGTATGCTCGTATTAAGAAATGTCTGTTATGTGTTTTCTAATAATGCTATTTTCACTTGTTGAATATTGCTTTTTGGTTGACTTTGGTTGACGTTTGCAACTGTATCAAAGTCAACCTCCCCAAAACATATATTTTTAGGTTGCTTTAGTCAGATTGGAAAAATATGCTTATTAAGCAGATTTGAGTGCTTTTCAGTATCTGACATTACTCTTTTTCAAAATCAAAGTGGGCAAATCATTTTCAAGAAACAATAAAATGTCTCAGTTTCAGCATGTGATGTGTTGTCTTTGTGCTATTTTCTATTGAACATTGGGTTTAAATGATTTGACATAATGTACTATTAAAAAATGGTATCCTTCATTCTTGGGCCAAGAAAAGACAAGATGTAATTATGTTGTCTCATCTCACTGCAGTTTCCACAAAAATTTGTCTCAGTTGGGAGGAATGGAGAGCCTGGTCTTTTACCCCGCTATCCTGTAATCAAACCGGGTTGATAGTCGTGGTTTTGCTGTAGCTCTTTAAGTTCAACTTAATGAGAACAAGTCTAATGGTTGCTGCTCATCTCTGAAACCACCAGCACACCCAAACACACACACGCCACAAAACACATTCACACATGCCTCTGTAGAGCAGCAGCAGCTCGACTTATCTTAATGAGGATTTGGTAGAGCGATTATGTAGTGTTAAGCCAATATGATTTTTCTTTTCCTCTCTGTCCTCTCCCTTTGTTTCTCATTTTCTATCTCTTCTATAGCTCTCTCTGTATAGATATAGGTACATGGATATATATAAACACATGTATGTTTATATTAAGGAGTAAGTCACTTCTTTTTGTGCCTTTTCAACTCACTTCCTATTTCACCAACCTTTGCATCAATGTAACTGCCCTGGACAGTAATTGTTCCTTGCATTCTGGCCTAATTGAATTGACAAGAACTCGGAATAGATATCATTTAACACATTGATCTTGAGAGTCGGAACCTGGCTTATTGCGCCAAACAGACCTGCTCTTTTTTCCATTCTTTCTCTTATCTTTGCTTTTTCTCCCATTGTTCTGTCTCTCTGTCACTGCATTGTTTAGCGGACTCCCTCCCCAATTTCACGTCTTCTTCACTCATTGCCCTGCTCGCTTTCCTCTCTCTCACACAACGCTGGAAGTCCATACGTCTCTCCCCTTGGTCTCCGATTGAGAATTGCGTGTCTTATTTTGCTATTAACAGCAAGGGCGCGGCGGGCAGGGATGGGGGGGTAGGGAATGCACACAGCAAAGCAATTTGCACTGAGTGCACTACAGCTCATGAGTGATTGGAGCGCGTTCTGAGCGAGCCGAGGTGGAACAGCGCGCAGGCCCCAGCCGTTGCACACTGAGCGGTTTCAGTAGCTTTTTCTCTGCTATCAACCATCCAGCCGGCCGGTCTTCTGGGTGAGCTGGAATAACGTTGCCATTACCGCTTCCATTATCCCATCGCCGCGGTACCGCTGATCGGTGTGAGCTTGTCACCGTAATGCCCACTTCTCCAGCAGAGCCTTGAATAAAAAACGAAAAAGGGATGAAGCAAGGTTCGGTGGGAGGGTAGGGGGTCTTAGCGTAGCGCATTAACACCTTTATTTGAGGCGGAAATTAAGCCAAATTGCTGTTAACTTTGTGCATCGACGGAAAATCATATAGCTGAATCTATTACTTCCTGGGATTACTGCATGTTGAGGACTGCATGTTCGTCTGACATACCGTGTAATGAAGGTCACACAACACACTGCATTGGTATTGATGGGCGGAAACATGACATAGTCACAGTCAAGTTCTTTCAAATGGATTACAATTGTTTCAATGTCCCCACGAAACCACAAAGTGTTCTAAAGGGTCATTTACACACTCAAAGCGATATGTTTTTAGCAATATATGTACTTAATGCAGATTTGCACAGCTGTATTTGGCCAAAAGGCCTGTTATCAGGTTAACAACACAAAACGCAGATGGGTTATTGACTTTATATAGTGACTTTCATATAGTACTTTCCACCATGAAGTGAGTTTTGCCAATTAGATACATCAAATTGGTTGTTAAATTCACAATTGTTTCTAATGTACATACTTGATGGTCACATGTCTTGTTTGTGAACATAAACATTTGTAAAACAACATTTTATAGCAAGGACTACAATGATTAATCAGTGTGTCCTGTCGTCAGATTAGGGCAAGTGATTCTCAATTCAATAATTTCTTATTCTTAGCTTGGGGGAAGACATAGTTACTACATGTAATGCAACCTTGTTAAATTCATTCCTTTCTGAGACATATAGTGGATGTATATATACTCTAAGATTTTACCAACATGGAAGAAGATAATGAACTGTTCTGTAAATGGTATCTATAAATAAATTCTTAGCCCACATGATCTTGAACTGATCATGAGGTAAACAGAACATAAACAAGCTGTCACCTATCGTGCATCTGTTTTTGGGCTTCCTCAACCTAAGTAAACAGTAATTTAATGTTTCTTTTTTATGAGGTGCTCACTAATAATCCGTAAGACTGCCATTCTTAAAAAAATATTTACAAAGCACACGTGAGTTACATCCTAAATAACAACTTTATATCTTGCCACCACATGTTTGGACATTGAAATACATATTGTTGTTTACTTCTTAAATCATACAATTCTAGATGAAAAACACTCACTCCATCTCTTTGTCTTTTTCTCTCCCCTACTATCTCTTCCCACTTTATTTCTTTTTTTATCTTTCCTATACTCTTTTCTATTTTTCTTTAAACTCTGTTCCTCTTTCTGCCTTTCAAAACACGCTCTGACTTTCTTTTTACTTTGGGTGCCAACCTTTCCTAATCCTACCACTCCCCTACAGCGCTAATGTGACATGTTAGCATGTGGATCTCCAGGAAGCCCGGATGACTAATGCTGCCCTGTCATTCCCTCTGTGATACTGGCTCACGTGCGTGTGTTCACAGGTGTGTGTTCACAGGTGTGTGTGTGGCGCCTCCTGTCCTCATTCCTTTGTTCCATTACCCCTACTTTAGTCAAACCCCTACTTTAGTTTACACCCGCCTGCAGACACACACACGGATGCATATGCTAGGTGTTTTACATTCTCCTACATTATACTCTCCTTGTTAAACACAGACTTGCTGCCCAGGCATATCCACCCAGATTATACGATTGGTGTTTTCTCCTTACAGTTTGTGGAACTCTGCTCTATTACCATTAGGGCTGAAGAAAGAGAGTGTGTGTGCATGGTTGTGCACGCCTAGAGACACAAAAGCTTTATGGCAAATGCTGCTTAACATTTATACGGAGGATAGTCCATGACGCCTCCGGTTGCCAGTGCCTCGGCCCAAGGGTATGGCTGGACTGGGTAGAATCAGATCTAATTCAGAGGCTGATTTTCATGGTTCCCCTTCTGAGGACAGACCATTCAGACCTAAGGATGTGCATAGTAAACGTCGGTCTGTCGTTTGTTTAGTGTTTTATTGTTTATTGTTTTATTCGTTGAGACTCGCTGCCTAGATGTATAGATGTTTGCCATGGGTTGGATTTGAATTGTCTTTTAGACATTTTGCATGTTCTCCCACGCTGCTCTTACAGCAACGCAGGTCAGTGGATGAGCACGTCTCTGTGCGCTGGAGCCCTTTTGTGGAGTGATGGGACCAAAAATCGACAACACCTCCAAGCAAAGCTCCATCTCCCATTGAACTCCCAGCCGCCCATCAGCAGCAAAATCAAACCGAAAATGCAATGGTCAGCTTGGCGCTATCAAAAATAGACAATGCCACTTGTGAGCAGCTTTGTGGGTTATGTGCCCTCAGCTGTATTATAATTTAGGAGAATACTCAAGTGTTGGCACCTACAGCGGGTTATGACACCAATACATTCTAACTTTAAATACAGTTCACCACACAGGAAGTTGTTTCTTGTCTTGGATAGGGATAATCCAAGAGAATAGAGTGTGTTAGCTCTGGCTGGTGACTTCCAGGGTGCCTACTTCTCACAGGGACCCAAATTAGACCCTGCGGACAGACAACGGAGGCCAGTAAACTCACTACAATTGGCCCTGGGAATGATATTGGTTTTCAAGAGGGGGCCCTTAACGATGGTTAGAGTGATCCATTGGGGGCTTCCCCCTGCAGCAATGTTTATTTTTTGTTTGGTTTTCTTTGATGGGAAGCAATCTCAGCACTAATGGGAAACAATGATGTTTATAGCCCCGTCGTCGACGAAAGCATTGAGAGTGACAGGAGACGTTAACCTCGAGGCGCCATGCGTGGAGTTAACAAGGAAAGGAAGACAGTTTGAAAGCCGGACGGAAGCGCGCCAGCAGGGCACTGATCTGAATTCTAATTGGAGCACGAAACCCGAGTGGACTTTTGCCCTGTTCGCCTTTTAGTGGATATAACGAAGCACACACACACACACGCTGTTATATGTATGTCCTATCCCACACCACGCATCCATTAGACAGGTGGAAGGATTGTAATGATCATTTCGATCCCTTGTAAAGTACAGTCATCTTGCTGTGTGCGGTACTGTAACTGGGAGCTCTGTTCCACAGCAAGATAATTAATGTAATGTGTGTCCAAGTCCATATATCGTTATCATTACAATGTCTGCACTACCCTCCTAACAGTTATTCTACCTGTTTGCGTGAAGATTTTAGTCATTTTTTTCTCTCTGTCTTTCTCTCTCTCTTTCCGCCAAGATAATTATTGTAACACTCTCCACTGTACGTTTGGGTTCGGGTTGCCCTGGCAACCGGACAATTAATGACTGTTGCTTTGACGATAGCCTCACCAACATCTCTGTGCAATCTGTTGGTTTGCAAACTTATAACGGCTTGCTAAAGTACTGCGGTAGGAGACAGATTCTAATGAACTGAACTGTCAGTCTAGCTTGTAAAAAAAATAAAAAAAATAAACATCACCTGTTTGTTTAGGGAATTCCAGTCGAAACAGCGTTTGTTTAAGGGTGTTTGTTTGACCTGCCTGCTAACATGCTCTTGGATTCAAGGATTTTATTGAAATCCCCTGCCTAAGTCGCTATGTGCACCCAATTCATCTTGTCTCTCTCTTTTTCTCATTTGTTTTGTTCCAAGCCTTCTTCCTAGCCTTCTCTCCACTTCATTATGCCCCTCTCGTGTTGCTCTGTTGGTAGAGTCTGGAACTCGCAACTACTGGGTCGCAAGGTCCAGGTTGTGAAATTATGAACACGTATGTACTCACTACTTTACGTCCCCCAGGGTAATAATGTTCTGGTTAAAGACTTGCTTTAATTGTAAGAAAAACAATATGTTTCTTTATTCTAATGTCTCTTCTCGTCTTTGATGGATGTGTTGCCATAGGGTGTTCATCATCATTCCCGTTTACTGTCCATCTACCCCTATCCAGGTTTGTGTCTAATGGTCTTGACAAGTGAGCCACAACCTCCCATCTATTTTGGAACTGGCTTAGGACGTGGTGCCTCAATCCATCTTGAACCACTGACCTCGCAGCCCCGGCCTGTGTAAATCAGCAGCCGAATCCTCTGAAGCAATTTCACAACACTACATTAATGATATCAGCTGTATGCCATCTTATTAGGCAGGCCTCCAATGCAAAGGTTAGCGCCCCTTTTGTTATCATAGGCCTCTGAATGGGAGCCTAGCTGCGTTAATGCTTTGGAATGTCAATGTCTCAGCCTCGGTATTACCGTAGCGCATCAAGACTGAATAGAATTGTTGTTAGCTTTGAGGTTCCCTTTTTTGGCTGGAACTATCTGTTGATTCCTCGTTTTTGTGGCTGAAATGTAGATGTCTGTTTTATACTTATTAACTCTTCCCAGCTTACTCACTGATCTGGAGGCCTTACTGATCTGGGAGAAAATAGGAAGTCTCACCTTTGTTACTGTGACACGTCAGGACATCCTTTTCTTGCCATCAATACTTAATGGCTAATGCTTGGTCGTTGGATTTTTTTCAAGAGATGGAGACTGTTAAATAAGGGTGGAAAGGGTGGAAAAAAAGAGGGAACAGGAAAGGTGAAGGAGAGCTAACAAGAGGGAGAAAGAGATGGATCCTGTTTCAGAGAGAGAGCGATAGATGGGGTGAGTAAAAGAAGAGGCTTTATTGTCATTTAGCGTGAAGTGAGATGACACTTGTGACTGCTGCCAGCTGTGGGCTGTCTGTCTGAGAGGGCCTGGGGGAAGATGGGGAAGAAGGAAGGGCCATTAGCCTAGCAGCTGCTGCTCCACCAGAGAAGCTCCTACGTAATTGTGCTGTAACAAGACACAGCCTCATGTCAACTCGTCTCACAAACTCCCTAACAAACATTGGAGGGTTTCCTTTTGACGGCAGCTAAATTATTTTTTTATTTCCCAAATTTGCTAACGACGATGTCAGTGTTAATCATTTGTTGAGAACTGAAAAGCTGTTGAATGATGCCTGAGGGCTTCTTGCTATTGTTAAACTTTTGATACAGTGTTTTTGTGAACAGTGCTGTATTGAACAGTTAATTACAAAATGTAGGTCAAAGATTTCATTCTAAAGAACCCTGCCTGCTCAAAGTAAGCAGTTTTTAACAGTTTGCCATTGAAAATTACCAATAAGAGGTATATTTAACATCTACCTCAAAAGATGCCAGTTCCAGCTGCTCCATTCAGCCACCGACATTTTATTTTAATAGATGGCCTAATTTCATTGTTTAGTATGTTTAAATTTTTACTTATTCACTCACAGACCCTCACATATCCAATCACACACACACACACACACACACACTGTGTAAGTATTGATGCAAGAAATTCTACAAACCTGTGTCACCATTACGATGAGGACCGCTGCCTAGCAAACCCTTCAGCAACAGAGCACTAGGTGGGCCAGGGAGAGCAGCATCTGAGAGCTAGCTTACTTAACGACAATTAACCGAAACCATGACACATTTTCAAAATCAATTGTGTTTTAATAGATAATGCGCATTGGACTGCTAACTGCTAAATTACATTGTTACATTGTAGGAATGACCGAGGTTGTTGGTTATCTCTTGCTGAGGCATAACCCACCACCTTCCAGATCACTAATCAAGGCTTCCATCTGTGATCAATTGTAATGACTACGATTTATTCAGAATAAAAGCAATTGTTCATAGAGGACCCCATTGCTTAAGATTGCAGTTCAGAGAAAATATCCACTATGGCCGGTTAAGGTACCTTTAAATGATTTACGAGAAAAAGGCTTTTTCGATCTCTAGGAACACAGTTAATACCATCATTTCGAAGTGGGAAGGCGTTTGACACCAGCCAGACCTTTTACAGATCAGGTTATCCCTCCAAACTGGGTGACCAGGCAAGGAGGAGACTGATTAAACTGGTCACCAAGAAGCCAATGGCCACTTTGAAGGAGCTTCAGGGCTTACTGGCATGTGAGCAGTTAACCACTACCACAAGCGCTCCATAAATCTGGCCTCTATGCGAGCAAAAAAATATCACTACTCAAGAAAAGCAATGTAAACTCTTGTTGGAGCTTTGCCAAACAGCTCATTGTAGATTCCGAGGCCAAGTGGCAAACGTTGCTGTGGTTAGATGAGACCAAAATTAAACTTTTTGGTCTGATCACAAAACAGTATATATGGAAAAACCCAATGCATATTTCTAACCAAAGAAGGCTGTGCCTAATAAGCAGGTACTGTAGCAACTATGATAGACGGGAACATTCCAGGAAATGTTTTTTACCATTTCAACATGACAATGACCCAGGGCAAACCACAAAAAGGTCCGTCAGTGGCCAAGTCAGAGCTCCGACCTAAATCCCATTGAGAATCTGTGGAATGATTTGATGAGTGCTCTTCATAAGCGGTATCCATGCAATATGACTGAACTGAAACAATTATTCAAGGAAGAATTGGCAAATATTGTACAGTCTAGGTGTGCAAAGTTGGTGGAGTCTTATTCCAAGAGACTCGTGGCTGTAATTCAAGCAAAAGGTTGTTCCACTAAGTTTAGATCAAAAAATTCAAACAGAGTTTTTGACTGTTTACATTTTTATAAATTGTCAGAGTTTCTTAAACATTCTTTTTATTTAACTATTGTACGTTTTTGTGTGTAAATTAAGCTGGAAAAATATTTGGGGGTGGTGACTTTCTTTCTACCCTTCTGCAAATTTTCACAAATTATAAATAACCACGATGGCTGGCCAGATTAAATTTTCTTAGTTAAGTCAAGTGGGCTGAACCTACGAATTGATTTTTTTTTTCTTTTAGCATACTTGTGTCCCTTGCTCCCAAACAATGCTGGGTGAAGTACCATTTGTTGTCTACTCTGAAACATATAAGACTTTTGACCACTGACCAGCCGGCATACTTTCATCTTCCCATAAATATTGTTGTGCGTTCAACATGTATTTTGTTGGTGGCTACCCAGAATTTTATGCCAAATGTGTCCGGTTTATTGGCCATGTATTGTGTAAGGCGACACCGCAGGGGATCAGTTGTTCATCTAATACAGTTATATGTTCACTGCACTGTTTTTCACAAACTTTGCGAATACGTCAGATATCAGCGCATACTTATCAGTTACAAGGCGGCAGTCCTTGTGGTCTTGTCATCAAAGCGCAGATAGAGCATGATATCTCAGATGTTTTGTCTGACTAATAATCATCGAGTTTCAAGCTTTTACCGCCAATAACACCTCTCAAATAAATAAGACCCATGAATGCTGTTAGTTCGGCATCTGTCAATTTGAACGTTTCTTCTCTTTCTTTCTCTTTTTCATTATTTCACTCAACTCCCTCTTCCGTGTATTTTTGAATGTTTGTCCAGATGTCTGTGTCATTTAAACACTTTAGACTACTCAGTGGACTTTTAGTTTTAGTAACTTTTTTCTAACTTGGCACACATTTGTTTTATTGCCACCAGTACCCACACAACAAGAATAGGACACAATCACACGTAGGTGGAGCTATATGCTTTATTTCATCAGGAGATAATTCTAACCATCTTCCATGTATATTTTCAATTAGGAAAATACCAAACATTCCACAATTGTAAAAGTATTAACTTTGCTGGTGGCGCAGTGGTTAGACAGTACCTGTTAAATACCCAGGGTTCATGGTTCAACTCCTCCTGTCTGCTGCAGCATAAAATTAGCTTTTACCCTTCCGCATTTTGCGTATGCGTGCGGTATGTCTGTCAATTTTCCAATTTGGAGTAACTCAAATTGCTCCTTGCAGCTATATGCATTATTATTATTATTGAATTGTATTGAATTATTGAATCAAATAAAATAAACAGTTGTTTTATACATACATACAACTACTAGACTACGTCAATATGTATGGCCCTAAATCATAACACAAATAAGACTTTATGTTCCAGACCTTAGCTTGAATCAAATTTGGTCTAGCTGGACCTTTATACATTTTAATTGAATACGACTGATCTGTATATTTATACACTATGAATAAAAAATTGTCTAAATAACAGAAGTCTCCTAAACGTGAGCATTTGCGACATCTGCTGATGGAAAAGAGAATTGCAACCATGGAATGCAGGAAAAGAAATTGCAGAACGCGCACCAGGCAAAAATGTAACATTGAACAGGAGTGAAATGGCCTTAAATCAGCTTTTCTCTGTGTGATTTGATTTTTTTTTAAATACAGGGTGATAAAACACACATATCTAAGAAAAGTAAAAAAGCAGGGTCCTGGAATTTGATCGAGAGCGAAAATATAATTATTTTTCCTCTTCACTGGGTAAAATGTTCTGGCTCTGGCGCTTCTAGTGCTAGATCCAGCCCTGCGGTTTCTACATAACTTTTTACTTGAAAAAAAGTGCAAGGAGTGAGTTCAATCTTCAATTGTGTTTACCTTTGTGACTGCAGTTCAAACAACATACCTGTGTGTCCATGTGCTCACTTTAAATCTATACTGTACAATAACTCTGTTTAATTCCCTTCCCCTCTCTTGTTTTCCCTCTTTCTCACTCTCGCTTCCGTTCTCTTCCTCTCTACTTTCCCACAACATTCTTTTTTCTCTCTACTCTGTCTCTATAGACTGGCAGAAAAGAGAAAGGAGACCCTCTGAACTCAGCCATCGACAAGATGACCAAGAAGACCCGGGATCTGCGCAGACAGGTGAGTCACAGTAAAATCACTTAAACTGTCTGGCTGACTCTGTTTCAGCCAAAATTGTTCAGCAAAATGTTTCTGTCAAATAAAATGATAACGTGAACAAAGTTAGTTGTAGTTACATAAGAAATTTTGGGATCCCAGGGGAAAGTATTGTAATTAGACAACTTCACTACAACCAACACCAGAAATTCTTGACTTGCAATTAAATGCAAAATATGAAGACAGTTCACCCAGCACAGATCGTTATTGGTTATAGAGACACTGTCTCAGAAACATTGACACTCACTCTGAATGAAGAATTATGAAACCAATAAGCCTTCATGGCTTGTAGGCCCACCGCCCCCCCAACTCCCCCACAAAACCCGATTCGGTTGTGACTGACACTTCTTTTCAGATAGTTCAGAGTCAATATGGAAGGGCATCCGCTCTTCACAAACTTCGAGCGACAGAGCCAAATGCGTTTCTGACATTCAAAGATATATCGACTGATCTTTACCCGTGTACACTAGAATTTATGAATCCCGGGGATTATGGAAGCTGAAAGTATCAGCACTATTACTTTACCCGAAATTGCAATTCTCCTCCAATAGAGGCAAAATAACGAAACACTGCATGTTGTATTACATCTTGTTATACGAATCAAAAGTAAAATTGATTTCTTTGGGAAGGCAATCTCATTTGGCCTTCTCGTTTGCTCTACCTGCACCCCACACACTTCTGCTGTTGTCGAGTACCCCTGGCGACGGGTATTCGCACCATCCGCAGAACTATGCATATGCTTGCATAATCATTTGTAACTTACATTATCTTATGCTGCCTGAGGTGTTTTGCATCTCTACTTCATTGTATTTAGGCAGCAAACAAGTGTCAATCATATTGTGTGTCTTCTGCAGTGAACTAGAGTGTCAATGTTTGATTTGAGTGGTTGTGGTATATGCTCAGAATATCACACCTAAGGGCTAATTAGGTGCAACACAATGAGGAAAGGTTGTATACTGGTAGCCATGATTTATGGTCACATACCACAAACCTTCTAGGTGCGTGAAAAAAACATGGTCAGCATCCTGAAACCAAACTACCCATTATATAACAACTATTATAAACGGTTTGCTTTTAATGAGATTGGATGATAGACATGTAAGCTACAGGGCACGAGGGAGTGTAGTGTATTGCCAATATGCCACGGCTAAGATCTGTTCTTGGCAATATATCACACAATCCCGAGATGCCTTGTTGCGCTTATAAAATTGTTACCAATGTAATTAGGGCAATAAATAGGCATCTAGGGAGTTTGTAGTGTAGATGCCAATATGCCACGGCTAGGCAATATGTTGCGCCTAAGCATTTAGCCCTGGTATATTTGCCATATACCCCACCTCCACGTGCCTTATTGCTTAAATGAACAGTGGCCCTGATTAAAGTATTTTGAGTGTCAAATGCACAGAATAACAAATGTCATTCTGAACAGTGAAATTGGTGTGACAAAAAATACAGTAAAACTACAGCAAAGATATACATAACAATGAAAACTATTAGCAATTCCAAAGTACTTTCCAGATACCCAGAGTGTAGAAATGGGGGAAATTGACAATATGGATAGAAATATTAAATATTTGTAGCGCCTATGAATGGGGGTACATTAAAATATGTGAAGGTACTTTGAATGTACATAGATAGTGACCAGAGCATTTGAAATGCTGGTTGAGAAGTCTTTATGAATTGGGAAAAACTGTTTGTGAGTCTGGTAGTCCGTATTCTTTGGTAAAGTCTCCCAGACGGCAGCACTATGAACAGACCATAGCCTGGCTCTTTTAGGATGTTTCATGCTTTCCAAAGGCATCGCGTATGGTTAATGCCTTACACGGAAGGGAAGTGGCAGCTGATGATGCCCTCATCTGACTTCACCATCGCCTGGAAGGCCTTGCGATCAGCAACAGAGCAGCTGCGGTACCAGGCAGCAATGCAGCCTAAGAGGATGCTCTCAAATGGTGCACCTGGTCAAAAACAGTGCACCTTAAAGCCCCTAACAGTTCCAAAGAACGCTGAACAGGAATGAGAAAAAGCTGATTGCGAGAGAGGCCTGTTCGGAATTACATGTAGGCTCCGATCAAGTAATTATGTCAAAACAGGAAGTGGACGCAGACACTGGGCCTTCCTGAAAAGAGACACACTGACAAAATTGGCTTTCGTGTGCGAAGAGAATGAGCGCTCGCACCCGAGTGCTTAGCATGCCTGTCAGTCACATCCTCCCAGACGTGTGGCAGCCATGTTGCGTTAGAGTGCCGGAATGCGCAGATGACACCTGACTTGTGACAGCCGTTGTGTCGCCTTAAAGATGGGATCCGAAAGAGAGAGAATAAGAGCAATGGTGGCGACAGCTGTCAAGAAAACACACAACCGTTTCGGAAGTGCCATGCACCCCGAAAGCCTCGGGTTAACATGCATTGCGATATAAAATACCCCCCCAAACACATCTCATTTCTTCACACAGTATCTTATTGTGCCATAATTTGTCATCTGATTTTCTACCCGTTAAGCTGTTTCTGTGGGTGATGGACAAATGTTTTGGGATTTCTTCAGTTTCTACATATTTAAACCTACATTAAATACCTGTAGGTTGTGCATTATTTAAGATATGCCCGCGCTTGTAATTGATTTACATGCTACGCTACATAGTAATTTTGCACACAGTTGCTTCTGTGTTAAGTAGTTATATTGTACACTCCCAGAGGTGCTTACACAATTGCCACTCATCCCACACATATATAGATTAAATATTTCATTGCCTTACCGGGGTCGAGGGCGAACACAAAATTTTGAGTAAATCATAGGTGCTCACAAACAGTCCCGCCCTCTCGGCCTTACAGCCTGTAGTTTATTTTGTGTTTTTTTTTTTTACTGCAATCGGTGTTGTTAATCATGAGTACCGAGGATTTACCGTCAGCGTAAATCACCAGGGTCTCTCCGTGAATGCAGCCTCCAGTGTTCCACTGCGGTGAGCCACCGACCGCAGTGATGCACTGCTCAGTTCTGCCTGGCGATGGGCCAATAACGATAGTACCCTATTCCCCAAAGCAGTACACTACGTCTGATTAAGTCCCAATCAGCACTAGGCAGCTGTATTGTACTTCATAGTGAAAGCGGATGCCGTTTGGAACGTTACTAGGCCTCACTCCATGGGCCTAGTAACGTAATTGGAAAACGGCTTTTAAAACAGTGCGCACTCCGTGACGCTGGGTTATAAACAGTGCAGCTGCCACGGCAAGTCACATTGGCCACTCAATCGTCAGTCAAACGCTGACTGACGATCGAGTGCCCGATATGATGTGGCAGCTACACGTTTTCTTTCTGTTACTCAATTTCTTTTCTATTTTCTGTCCTTGAGTTTACTTTTGGTGCTATGTTACTCCTCTAATATCTGGAAAACACAAAACTCTTGCAGGAATCAGTATTGTAATCACCCCTCCCTAAAAGACTGTTTACAGATTTGTGAGGCCAGGCAGTTTTTAATCCTCTTAAGACATTTATTTCACTATCTATCGCGAGATTAAACCCGGCCGAGATGTTTATTATGCAACTCCTCGTGTTTTATAGTGCAGTAAAGTGGTTTAAAGGAAATGAAAAGTGTTTAATAGTCCTGATTTACGCAAGGGAGTGTGTTGCAATTTCCTTTTCGACCCGATAATTCTGAACCGCCTCTTCTAATTCATTCAGGAACCTTTCGGAATAACTCTCAACCTGTTCCGGTCCTGATTGCGCCAAGTCTTAATGTTCTGGGAAAAATTGTAGTGATCCATTTTCACACCTGACCTCAGGAATCAATACTGTGAACATTACAAGAAGATGTATTCTCTCAAATTCTCTATGCATTTTTCTCTGTATCTCATGAAATATGTGTCATACAATGGCTTTAGAGGATATTTACAATGTGAAGGGTTCTAAATGTTCTCTGTATTTTCTCTGTATCTCATACATTTTGTGTCATACAATGGCTTTAGAGAGTATTTAGACCCCTCCACCTTCTCCACATTTTGTGCTGTCATTGACTTTTTGTCATCAAACTACATACACTTCACAATACATGTCAGAGCAAATACTATGGCATGAAGTCCAAGGAACTATCCGTAGACTGAGATACATTTGTGATTAATTATATATCTTGGGGGTGTTATAATAAGAATTAAACGTTTGCAGAAGACAAGACAATATAGATCTTTTTATCCTGATCAACTAAGTGATCAGGTAAAATGGCCCCAAGGTGGTCATCAAGAACACAATGGTTACTCTTACAGAGCTTCAGAGTTTCTCGGCAGAGATGGGAAAACCATCAGATTAACAACCATCTCTGCAGCACTCCATCAATCAGGTATATATGGTAGAGTGGCTAGATGAAAGCCACTCCTGAGTAAAATCTGAAGGACTCTCAGATCATGAGAAAAAAGTGGATTTGTTTGATGAGATCAAATTGAACGTATTGGCCTGAATGTCAAGGGCTATGTCTTGTAAGAACAAGGTATCGCTCATCACGTGGTTAATTCCATCCCTATAGTGAAGCGTCTTCATGTTTGAAGACTCATGCTATGGGGATGCTACTCAACAGCAGGAACAGTGGGACTGTCAAGATTGAGGGAAGGGTGAACAGGGAAAAATACATAGAGGTACTTGAAGAAAACCTGATCCGGTGCAGATTTATTTTACAGCTCGACAATGACCCAATGCACACTGCCAATACAATGCTGGAGTGGCTTCAGGACACGCTTTTTAATGTTATTGAAAGGCTCAGGCCAAAGCTGGACTTGAGCATCATTCCACATCTGGGGGGAGACCTGAATACTGTAGTTCCTTGACGCCATAGAGCTTCAGAGAGGATATACAAGAGAGAGGGTATACAAGAAAGAAGTGGAGAAACCCACAATCCAAGTGTGCAAAGCTGGTAGAGGCATATCAAAGAAGACTTTATACATAGACATGAATAAAGAATCTGAATACAGTCATGGTCAAATGTTTTGAGAATGAAACAAGTATTCATTTTCACAAAGTCTGCTGCCTCAGTTTTTATCATGGAAATTTGCATGTACTCCTGAATGTCATGAATCGAGATCAGATGAGTTGCAATTATTTGAAAAGTACCGATTTGCCATGAAAATCAACATAATCCCCCCCAAAAAATGTCCACTGCATTTCAGCCCAACCACAAAAAGACCAGCGGACATTGTGTCACTGAGCCTCTCATTAACACCGGCGAGAGTGTTGACAAGGACAAGGCTGAAGATCCCTCTGTCAAGCTGATTGAGTTAGAATAACAGACTGGAAGTTTTAAAAGGAGGGAGGGGCTTGAAATCATTGTTCTCTTTCTGGTAACCATGGTTGCCTGCAAGGAAACACATGTAGTCATCAATGTTTTGCACAAAAATTGCTTCACAGGCAAGGATATTGCCCCTAAATATACCATTTATCGAATCATCAAGAACTTCAAGGAGAGAGGTTCAATTGTTGTGAAGAAGGCTTCAGGGCACCCAAGAAAGTCAAGCAAGTGCCAGGGCCGTCTCCAAGAGTTGATTCAGCTGCGGGATTGAGGCACTACCAGTGCAGAGCTTGCTCAAAAATAGCAGCAGGTAGGTATTAGTGCATCTGCATGCACAGTGAGGCAAAGACTTCTAGAGGATGGCCTGGTGTCAAGAAGGGCAGCAAAGAAGACACTTATCTCCAGAAAGAAACATCAGGGACATGCAGATATTCTGCAAAAGGTACAAGGTTTAGGACTGCTGAAGACTGAGGTAAAGTAATTTTCTCTAATGAATCCCCATTCCGATTATTTATGGAATTATTTTGTTGACGAACAATGCATTTTCCAGCATGATGGAGCACCTTGCCATAAGGCAAAAGTGATAACTATGTGGGGAACAAAACATCAACATTTTTGATAAGGAAACTCCCCAGACCTTAGTCCCATTAACAACTTGTGGTCAATCCTCAGGCGGGTGGAGAAACAAAACCCCACTCATTCTGACAAACTCTAAGCATTGATTATGCAAGAATGGGCTGCCATCAGTCAGGATGTGGCCCAGAAGTTAATTGACCGCATGCCAGGGTAAATTGCAAAGGTCTTAAAGAAGTGTCAACACTGCAAATATTGACTATTTGCATATATTTAATGTTATTGTCAATAATAGCCTTTGACACTTATGAAATGCTTGTAATTATGCTTTTGTAAACCACAGAAATATCCAACAAAAAGATCTAAAAACTCTGCAGCAGAAAGAATTTGTGTAAACCAGTAATTGTACCAGTAATTGTTCTCAAAACATTTGGCCTTGGCTGCAGGTATGTAGGTGAGATTTGTCATTTCTTTATAAAGGGTTTTGCTTTGTCCTTATTGGATATTTTTAAGTGGATGTCATTATGGTATAATGTGGGGAAAGTGAAGGGCACTGAAATATTTCGGAAGGCACCGTGGATGGAGGATCTGAACGAAGCAATACATGAAGCAATGTAATAATAATGGGCTTTAAACAATCTGCCACTTAAAAAGGTGTGATACAGCATGCATTAACTTAGAGATGTAATACAGAAGGCACATTAGAGAACATCGGTGGTTATACTCTACAAAATAAAATGGAATTATGGAAATTAATCTTATTAGCCGTACACAGTTATTGTCCATGACATTAAAATGCACATACTTTTTATGTTAAATATACAATGTTTAGATAATATGCATCCTGAATACCACACCTGTTCTTACTTTCAGACAGGGTTCTTTGGGTTCTGGACAAAACCAGTCCACTCTGTAGGAACAAGGTAGCTATTTGGAATGTAGAAATAGTTTCACCCTTTTTTTCTGTTCTGCTTCAATTTACATAGATGGCACGTAGCCAAGTAGTTTGGAGGAGTTGGGCCAGTAAACAAAAGGTTGCTAGTTCAAATGCAGAGCCGAAGGGGTGACAGAAACAAAATTATGTTCTACCGTTGAACAAGCCAAACAACCTAAGTAGCTCTCTGGATGTCAAATGAGGCAGCCCCACATCAAAGCTCTCCAATCTGCTGGGGTGGGATTTAAAGAGGTCAAGTGGGCAGTCGAAAACTTAACTCACTGTACATATTATGCAGTATACTTATGTAAGTTTCCTCAATCATATGCCATATTTGTCTTCCTCTTGGGAGTTTGTCATTCTCAAAGAGCACTGGGAAGAATAAAACAACTCGCTGGCCTAGTTAATCAGAGATGCGTCACCAAATGTCATTGGCTTCGTAAACGACAATGGCGATGATGAGGAAATGTCCATGCATGGCAGATTGCAGCCTCAATCAATCTCAGCTTTTTTGCTAATTGCACACTTTTTCCAATATAGGGCACTATTTTTTACCCATGGAGCCACGTATGCCCTGTTGAAACAGTAGGGCACTTGAATGGAATAGCATGCCATTTCATATGCAGTCTTGGTCTGTCTGGAGCGTGCTGGGGGTTGAGACATTTGGGTTAATTGAAACTCACAAGAAAGTCTGCTGTTAGTGTCATGTTCTGGCTGGGAACCTCTAGCCCTCTCTATGCTGCTGTGGGCTCCCCAGTCATAGCAGCTGTGTTCAGTTGACTCTGATTGGGGAGCCTACTTAGGTTAGGCTACAGCCACACATTAGGTGTGGTTGATTGTTTGTGTTTGTGTATCATGACGTTCACGGTTTGTCCTTTTGTTTAATTAAATTCTCATGTGGATACGCTGCACGTTCTTTGTATTAAGTTTAGTTCTCTATTTGCTGCTCGTTACAGCACCTTTACTTTACGTTTACTGTTCGTGTAGTGTTGTGTTTATTGGATTAAATTCACCTTTTCTTTATAAAATGTCTGCGTATGGTTCTGCACCCCACCACAACCGTGATAGTTTGTTATAAATAATTATTTATTGATAGGACTTTATTATAGTTCTGTTGTAAGACAAGGCAGTTGTCAATCTTGGCAGAAATCAAAAATCTAATGTATGTCATAGAAATTTAGAAAACTAGCACAAAGAAAAAAAATCTGCCATATCGATTTGAGACGTTAACGCCAAAATACTTTGATCCTTTCTACCTCCATTAATAAAAAGTGTGAAACGTAAGTGCCTGTTTGTGTTTGTTTTGTCTTTTTTGCCTTTTCAATAGATGGCTGCACTTTCAAACATCCAATTACCTGTTCAATTCCTCTGTATATAGTCAGGCCAGAGGTGCTCATTTGCTGTCATGCAAGCTGCCATTAGCTGGATACAATAATGTATTGCAAAACGTAAAATTCTCCTTCCAAATATGGACCAGACCATGCAACATTTGCCTGAATTGCCTAATAGCAGGTCCTTGTCAGTGACTATCCATAATGGTATTGCCGGCAGATGGCCAGCATGCCTTTATGGCCGGAGGGATGAGACAAAGTAACATAATATGGGTATTAAAGAAAGGGGTGGAGAGGCTGAGGAACAAAAATACGTAGTAAAAATAGCCCAGCCATTTTCCCAGCTGTTCCAAAAGTTGATGAATAGTCCTAATTGGGGGCGGAATGGAAGGGCGTTGAGTTAATATTTTTGAATGTCGTGCCTCTACAAAATTACTACTCCTCCTATGGCCAGCAGCCACATTGCCAATATGGCACGGTGCTCCCTTTTCACCATAGGGCTCTGGGTAAAAGTAGGGCACTTTCAAGGGAACTGGGTGTAGTGCGGAAACGCGGCCCGGGGGACGCCGCATGTGTTCGTAGCCTTGTCATGCCTTGTGTTACAAATGCCTGTTGTCGAGTCATTTCTTCTCTGGGACCGAGCCTCTTTTCTGACTGATGGCTTGAGCCAGGGCTTCCCTGTGGCAGTATTGCAACAAATGCTGGAGTAGCTGTGTATTCTGTTATGCGCCTTGTGCGTTGAGAGGAAAGAAGACAAAACATCTGATTGTTTTCTAAATTACTTCAGCTGTGTTTTGATCGTATGTGGAAACCCGAAATCAGATTAACAGAGTTTTCCTTTGCGGCGGCAAACGGCTCATTGATTTCGTGTGACGCGAAATGACTCTTGTCCGTAGCATGGTAGTGGAGCAAATAAAATAATTTGTGTACAAACCTTCCGGCTGATAACTGCAGATTGATGGTATATAGGTTGGGGTAGGCTTCTCCAAAGAGGATAGCGATAAGAATAAACTGTTTAACTGACATGTTCCTACTTTAAAAATTTTACCACATCGAGCTGACAATGAGAATGACCAGTACACCATGGTCAGTGTTAAACGGTCAGCCGTTCTTTCCTGCCAGTGTTGGGTTTTTACCCCAGCTGACTTCCCCTCGCTGTCTGATGTCCCTGGGGCAGCAATCTTAAGGCATGCCTACGGGGACCCTGGCGTGAAACTGGGGAGTGACTGATAAGAAAGTAAAGGTGGGGGGGTGGAGCCTCCCCCACCCCAAAGTCATTACTTATCACCGGCCCCTGCCAACTCCATCTTTAGCCACTGTACTGAATTGTATCTGCGCTGGCACCATATGTAGCCTATTATCTGCTGTGCTGCGCCGATAGGTCCTAAATCAGCTTGGCCTAAGCTGTGAACTGATATTGCCTGTACCCTAAATGAAGACCTAGGGGTGGCATAGCCTAGCAAATCCCACCGCAAGGAAGTAAATAAATCAAACCTTGATCAATACAGTTAACAAAGAACAACAGCTGCTAAGTCACTATCATATCAATGTGTTTGATATAAACATTTAAACAAAATGTGCAATAGGTTGCTACATAAGAACCGCTGTGCGATGAATTGAGTTAGTCAACAGGACACCTGTTGTTATCTATGGTTATTGGTCAGTTTATCGTCCATCTTTGAAAGGCCATTCCGGACCAATGAGTGGTTGGTCGAATTCACTGTCCTCCAATGACCCTTTTCTTGTCTTAGATGTTTGCCTCTGATGGATCGTGGTCTCTCGTCCTGTCCCCCCCATCGTTCTAGCCCCCCACAAAATAAAACATAATCACTTTTACTTCATTTTGATTTGCACAGAATGTTTCGCCTCTGAGGTGGCCCTGTCATTTATACACTTGATTGCTCTTGACATTTTAATAGGAAACAATCTGTCGCTGACCCATTCAGCACAAATATTTATATATATATATACACCCCCCCACACACGCACACAGGAAATGTGGTATGCATTTTGTAAAAAAAATAATACTTTTAAACAACAACAAATTACCAATTTCTTGCTGGTGAACCACTTGTATACAAATGAATAGGTAAGTGGATACAATTTAGAAGGCAGAGGTGTTATTACTGCAGTTTATTTTTTATTGAAAAATGGTAATAAAGAACAAACATTCACATAGACTTAGGCTACATTGTCAGTGAAAAAGCATATATCAACCTTTTTAGTAAAACCTGTTACAAACGCAAGGGGAATCCGGTGGATTTGGTTCTGTTTGAAAGGGATATCAGCTGCCTGCGCCAAATCACAAGAAGCACATGACAACATGGAAAAATTACTCTAAACCCACCCTCTGATGCTTTCCCTATGATAACTGTACTTTTTGTGTATTTTATTTCTCTCGTTTTAAATCGACCGGAGACTGAGGGAGGGTTAGAGGAGGACAGGGGTTGGGTTAAGGGGGTACCATAGGTAATCCCCAAAGTAAACATCATCATTCCTCTGGCCAGAAAGGTAAACAACGCATGACTCAAAACTTGTTGTGTTAAAGGTTCCCCACACCAGGATGCGGGTCAGTGTGCACATACGTAAACATGATATATACACACTATCGTTCATTTGTACAGGGTAAAAGGGATTTTGAAGAAAGAACGCCTTGACATTTTGGATGGCGCTTGCTTGAAGCCAATCTCCTCCTACAACAGGACAATGACACAATACCCAGCTCCAAATTACGCAACAACGATTTATGGAAGAAGCAGGCAGCTGTTATTCTGTCTGTAATGGAGTTACCAACACAGTCACTGGATCTCAACGCTATTGAACTGTTGTGGGAGTAGCTTGACTGTATGGTCCTTCAAGCCAATCCAACTTGTGGGTGATGTTTTAGGATGCACAGATTGACAACTGAAATACCAAATTGCTGCAATTGGAAGATTATTTGATGAAGTTTAAAACAGTTTGCTATTTAAAAAAAAAAAAGAAATATTGTTAGTCAGTACAAGTATTTTCTTTTCATTTTGCTATATTTCATATACAAACTAATTATATGTCTGTTTTTGTCGAAAACAAGGATATTTCTAAGTGACCCCAAACTTTTGAACTGTCAAAGGTGTCTTGAACCCTCCAACAAAAAGAAAGCGTTCTTTAAGCTCGTTATAAAAGCAATGTGCTAAGCAAACTGAAATATCAAAATGTAAGGATCACACAGCTTTACAGCAAACAGATAAAATTCTCCCACAGCTTTGTTGGTTAATGAACTGGGCCATCTGAATTATTTGACATTATCCCTTGTTGCTTGTATTGCTTTAGAACTGAATTGTGGCGATTGTAACACGACTTTAACGTGATTCGTGGATGGCAAGGGAGAAGAGAGTGTTGGAAGAGAACGGGAAAGACCGTGTGAGTGAAACAAAGCAAGGAAAAGAGAGTGTGGGAGAGCAAGATATTAGCCGGAATAGGAAGGTGAGGGTAGAGGTATTTTACAATAGCAATCCATTCAAGGTTTTGGAGGGAGATGCTTAAAGCAATTTGCGCTAAGGCACTCATTCTCTCTTTTTCGGCATTTCCAATTTTCTACTCGCTGTTTTAGCAGTCGAAGGAAGATAAATCAGAGACACACTATTCTCTTTTCTATTCAGTTGAATGCCAACATGACATGA